>VZQC01004006.1:1551389-1567072 GCA_009823505.1 Rhizomys pruinosus | reverse complement strand
TATTTGCTTTATTGGTTTACTGGCCTTTGGTAACACTCTCTGGTACTCCAGAGACCAACTGTACACTTGCAAGTGTGGTCTCAATACATCTTTCCCATGCTTACATCAGGTCTTCGACAGCAGGGCCTTATCGCCTCTCTTCTTGCAGGTATCCCAGTTTGCAGGCAAGAAGCGTTTACATTTTGGGGGGGAGCTTGGATCCCCTGGCCAACATCTCCTTGGTAGAATAATCCATTGCTGATATCAGAGCTCTTCTGTATTAATATATTTGGCTTCAGTGCACAGCTTAAGGAGACTTTAGTACTATATTTGGTTCTGAAATAGAGAATAATCCTTTTCACAGTTCCTATGTCTATTAGTCAATTAAAGAAGGCAGTTTTACCAATTTTATAAGAGATTACCTCTATTAACAGTTGGCTCCAATTTACAGTTAGAGAACGACCTCATCATCATCATATTCCTCCTTGTTCTATGAAGGGGAGGTAAGAAAGTCTCTCGTATTAAAACTTCACGGCACCTAGAAGTTAAGTTTCATTAGGACTCATTATAAACAGTTGTTACAAGTAGGATCCACAGAGGGGTTTGATGCCTGTAGCAGTCTGAGACTTTTCTTCCTTTCAATGTTCAGACAGGCCAAACTTTCTGCTGGCACTTCCTGGTACAAACTACACAATGCAAAGCTGTATCTTTTCTTTCTCAGTCATTAGGTTGGTGATGTTTTGACCTGTGGGAACAAACAAATCTTTTTCTGTGGTTAGGTTTAAGATTTAAATTGCAAAGTTTTTGACAAAAAAGTTTCATATATATATATCTGTATCCCCCATTTTTATTTTAGGTTTTTGTTTTTTGACCCATGAGTCTCAAAAAGGCAGTTGTAGTATACGTACCTATAGGCAGGAATCAAGGCACAGATTTCATCAAATTCACCCAAGCTGTTTTGGGTGACTGTATGTCGTTAACTTGGGAAGCAAACTTAATTTCTTAAGTTAAATCATCATACACGTAAAAGACAATGCTATAAGATGATACTGTACAACAGAAAAATTATAGAGAACATTTGTATTTGCCAATCCCAAAGTTATTGATATACAGATTTTAAGTAAAACAAATGTGGACAACAATTTATATTTCCAATGAACTAAGGTGCATTACCATTTTTTTTTAATTTTTTATTTATTTCTGTATGTGTATCAATGTACTGTCTGCATGCAGGTCTGTGCACCCGTGTCGTGCAGGTGCATTACCATTTTTATCAGAACCTTTAAACCAATGTTGTTTAATATACACATATTTACTTTTACTAAGTCCTAAAACACCATGTAACCTGTAGGCAGAGTCTGGGCAAAATTGGATACTTGCTGAACTCAGGTCAATTTAATATACATTAATCGAGTATAGACCTGTTTCTCTCTCCCGCCCCTCCCACCCCTCCCGATTCACCATTTCAGTCAGTTTTCTGATGCAGTCTTTCTGTTGTTGTTCTTTTAATATGCATCCCTCTCCACAAGAAATATTTACAACTGGGTTATTGGTAGATGAGGGATACCATTCGTCGTTTGTTTTTCTGGGACTGTGTTACTTCACTTAATACAATATCTTCTAGCTCCATCCATTTAGCTGCAAAGTTCACGATGTTGTCTTTCTTTACTGCTACGTAGAACTCCATTGTGTGTATACATTCTTTTCTTTTTAGCCATTTCAGAAATAGAAATTGTGCATTTTATGTAGACTTGGAGCAAACTTCCTTTGCGACTATAAGTTAAAGTAGGAAATAGGTAGTCAGACTTCTTTCATGTTAACACCTCTAGCTTTTAGGATACTGTTTGCTGATGTGAAGGGCCTGGAAGTCAGAGGTGGGTATATGCATATTCTTGCCTTTAATCTGGCTGAGGTGTGCTTACATATAGATTGCCACTTTGCTTGACAACTTTGAACTCGTAGCTTTGCCAGCCAAACAAATTGTGTTGCTGTCTTTTGGTATCAGATTCAGAAAAATGCCTATGTCCAACACATGTTGAAAATGGTTATTTGTTGTAGGATGGAACTTATATTTGAGGTGGCCCTTTGGGGGTCTTGCCTTACCATATCCATCCTGATGCTCTTAAACATATCATTTTGTTGCTATGAGTCTACTGTCTAAAAATGCTAATAAGTAAATTTAATAAAATGAATATATACTCTCTCTGATCCTGTAGAATTATAATACTTGTCATGGTAAAGAATATAAAGTAATTAAAAAGTTCTTTAAGCTGGTCATGGTGGTGCACTCGTGAGGCAGAGGCAGGCAGATCTCTGTTGGTTCAAGGCTTCCGGGTCTCCATAGTGAGTTCCATCCCTGCTGTGGTTTTAGGGAGAGCCTGCCTCAAAAATACCACCACCCAATTAAAGTTCTTCACAAAGGGGGCCTTTCAAAGTTATTGATTTCCAGCCGGGCGTGGTAGTGCATGCCTTTAATCCTAGCACTTGGGAGGCAGAGGCAGGCGGATCTTTGTGAGTTCAAGGCCAGCCTGGTCTGCAGAATGAGTTCCAGGACAGCTGGGACTACAGAAATAACCAGTCAAAAAAAAAAAAAAAAAAAAAAAAAAAAAAAACAAAGTTATTGATTTCCATCAGTTTCATCCTGCTCTCATTCTGGCCTCTTAGTGTGTGTGTCTTGACTGAAACCTGACAGAAGGAGAATTGGCTCTGCTCCTGTTTGATAGATGAGGTCAGGCCATTTCCACTTTCACTCTAAGATAGCTGAGTATTCTGAGCAGCAGGGGTGGAGCTGGCAGCCTCCTAAGGGGCACTGTCTTCTTGTTTTGTTTAGTTCACTTAATTCAGAAGACAATTATTTCCTCGCCTGGGAGTGGTTAAGTAACTGTGGTCTTCCTGGGCTCATGGGCAAGCAAAGTTCATGAGTGACAGCAGGAATTCTCAGGCTCAGCAGTAACTGCTTCTGGGACCTGCTGGTTATCTGTGGAATAGGGGACTGGCTGGAGACTGTCCAGTGCAGCATTCACCTTCCACTTGTGATGCTCAAACCTCCCCAGAGTTCGTCCAAATGTTCCCTGGAAAACAAAACCACCCCTCAGCTGAGGACCACATCTGCCAGTTTTCACATAATCGTGTCTTGTATTGGAGTGCCTCTTACAACTTCTTAGGCTAGAAGGGCAAGTGACACCATAGGAGATGAACCCAGTGCTTTACGGGTTATGTCATACCTTCTACCTTCACACTTGAAGCTCGCCCTTGTCTAACCATAGTATTAATCTGGGATTATTTATACATGGAAGCGAAGTTAAATTCCTCCCAGTTTGCACAATTGTGTGACCTCATCAGAGTCTGAAACTTTCTTCTTCATACAGCCAGACAGCTTCATGCGATGCAGCAATCAGACTGTGAGTTTGAGTTTGATTGTTTCACCAGGGAAGGGCTAATCTGTCAGCCTTTCCTTGCCAAAGTGTAATCTTGAAAAATTATTTGAGGGGCTGGAGAGATAGCCTAGCGGTTAAGAGCACCAACTGCTCTTGCAGAGGACCCGGGTTTGATCCCCAGCACCCACATGGCGGCTGAGAACAGTCTGTAACTCCAATTCCAGGAGAACTCCAGTTCCAGAGGAATCCGAGACCTTCTTCTGACCTCCGTGGCATTAGACGACACGGGTGCACAAACCTACATGCAGACAGTACACTCATACACATACAAAAATAAATAAAATTAAAAAAAAAGAAAAGCTCTGATTAGAAAAATTATTTGAATTTCAGGGCGGGGCATGGTGGTGTATGCCTTTAATCCCAGGAGGCAGAGGCAGGCAGATCTCCGTGAGACCCAGGCTAGCCTGATCTACACAGTGAGTTACAGGCCAGCTAGGGCTATAGGGAAACCCTGTCTCAAAAAGACAAAAAAGGAAAAATATTTGAATTTTAATCTATTCTTTACCTCTGGAATGTACTACAATTGACCATAAATGTGTGTGTGTGTGCGTGTGTGTGTGTGTGTGTGTGTGTGTGTGTGTGTGTGTGTGTGTTGATGACTACCCTCGTGGTCTACCTTGTTTCATATAGTGTGTTAGCTTCTCGGTCAGCCTGGTTGGGTTTCAGGAAGGGTGCCATCCTTGCTAAGTTTCTTCCCTCACCTACCCTGCTGCAGTTCTCCACACCACATCTTGTGGTGTTCAGGAGATGCTCTTAACTATCTCTGCTGCAGACTTGGTGCTTCTGCAGGTAATGAACACAAGTCTTCTTCGGCCTTATGACAGTCTCTGTGCAGTATCTAACTCTATTTGATACACACCTGCTCTGGACCAGCTTTCAAAATCCTGAGATAACAGGATTTCCACCACATCCAGCTTGGTTAACAAATTTAAGCACAGAATTGGGAACTCCTTAATGTAGTAGATTACTTTGAATATTTTGGACAAACTTGGGTTTTAGCTATCATTGAAAATCATTACCAAAGTATCTGAAATCTTGGAGCGGCTGGAGGAGTGTATGAACTCACCTGAGGCAGAAATGATACGCTTATGAATCATAAAAATGCATTTGAGCAAACACATGAATTCTTTTATGCAATGGTGCAAAGAGGAATTTGTTATCTCTATTGAAATGTTTTTGCAAAATAATAAAATCACCAAGGGCTACTATTTATTAAGCACTTACTGTGTATATAGGTACTATTTTGAGAATGATGAACATAATAAAAATGAGAACATTACCCATGGTGATAGGCACAACTTTTCTTGTTGCTGAGAAAAAGAAAACTTTAATAAATAAGAGTTTAGTGACTAGAGAGATGACTCACCACTTAGGAGCACTGGCTGCTCTTGCAGAAGATCCAGGTTCATTTCCCAGCACCCCCATAGCAGCTAACAACTGACTTTAACTCTAGCTCCAGGGGTTCTGACTTCCTGTTCTGACCTCTGTGGGCATTGCACAATATAACTGTACTGACATACATGTCAGCAAAACACTCATAGATATTAAATAAAAATAAATAAAATAGAGGCTCAGAAAATGGTCAGAGGTTAAGAGCTCTGGCTGCTCTTGTTGAGGATCTAGATGTGTTTCTCTCTCTCTACAGAGGCTAACACCTATTAGTTACTCCAGTTCCAGGTGATCTTGCACCCTCTTCTGGCTTCTGTAGGCATTGCATAACACAGTTACACATACATGTGAGCAAAACACTCATGCACATAAAATAAAAAGAAATTAACAAAACAATAAAATAGACAAGAGTTTATTTGGCTTTCAGTTGTAAAGCACAGGTCTGTTATGGCAGGGGGCATGTGACTGGCTGGAGGCCAAAGCCTCTGGTCACATTAAACCTGCTGTCCAGAAGAGAGATGAATGAATGCAGGTCTTAGCTTTCCTTTTCATCTTGATTCAGTCTGGGACTTCAATGCACCCTGATGCGTCTTCTCTAAAACCTCTCATACACTCACAGACGTACCCAGATGTGTGCCTTTTGGAGATTCTGAACTACAGTCATGCCACAGTGAACATGGAACCTAAGATTGCCATCCTTGCCCCCCAGGAGGGAGGCATGAAACAGAAAGATGAAGTGACTTGCCACGGCTGTACGACTACTAAACATCACTGTTGAATGCATAGTTACCTACCTAGTCTTGGTGGTTGGTTGACTGATTATTCATTCTTTAATTTCTTTTTTTTTTTGGTCTTTTCGAGACAGGGTCTCTCTGTAGCCCCAGCTGTCCTGGAACTCACTCTGTAGACCAGGCTGGCCGTGAACTCACAAAGATTCGCCCGCCTCTGCCTCCCAAGTGCTAGGACTAAAGGCGTGCGCCACCACGCCCGGCGATTCTTTGATTTCTTAACTCTTATTTTTGTCTTTGTATCATATTGTAATTGTTACTTATAATACTGAACTTGTTAACTCAGTTATTAAATAATGCAAGGGACCAAGCTTTCTGGAAGAGTGTATCAATCAGTTCATAGTTGGAGACAGGTATATTTTGTCTTCCTCTTTCAATTTGAACATTGATTGCAACCAGCCTAGCAGACATTAAAAACACAGTGGATAATAAATCCTATTTATCACATATTTGACTCATTTCATGGACAGAAGTTTTGAAACTGCATACATTTTTTTTTTTTCTCAATGTGATAGAGAACAATGTTAATTCTGTTATGCCTGAGCGCTTTGGCACAGCAATTACTGGAGGATTTAATTTAGAGAATAGAGAGATTTTTTTTTTATGTGTATGAGTATACTGTCTGCATGTAGGTCTGTGCACCCGTGTCATGCAGTGCCGCGGAGGTCAGAAGAGGGCGTTGGATTCCCTGGAACTGGAGCCAAAGAGGGTTCTCAACCACCATGTGGGTGCTGGGGATCGAACCCAAGTCCTCTGCAAGAGCAGTCGGCGCTCTTAATCACTAGGCTATCTCTCCAGCCCCATGAGAATAGAGAGAGATTTAATGTAGACCTAACTTGCTGGGACTTGGGTTTATAATTTAAGGAGATTAAGGGAAGAACAACAAGCTCCTTGCTTTCTCTCATGCAATCGTGTGCTGGTGATTTGCTCCTCCTGTCAGGAAGGTGTCCTTGGACTCTGGGAACTGTACTAAGCATGTTGGAATCCAGATGGGACACTTCTCCCCAGGTAAGCCATGCTCAGGTATGAGACTCTATTCCAGGGAATTTAGCCATCTTGACTTTGTAAATGTGAGAGGCTCGAAATACCTGTGCTGGGTAATTAGTGTCGTTTTCTGCATCAATATGCTGTTTTGGCACTGCTGTCTTCTGTTGCAGAAATTTAAAGACATCTGTTTACTTTCAACTCTCAGAGACCTTTCCAAGCACCCTGAATCTGTAGGACACGCACTTGTTCTTCCATTAGGGTTCTTTGCGGTGTCTTCTTTCTCCTAGAACATTTCTACCAAATTGTTGAAAATTAGTGAAAACATTTGAACAAATTTAGACATAGCATGATGAGAAATGACAGCTTCTAATAAAAGAAATAGAGTGTTCAGCTTGAATTCGTATGTGGAGGCTGCGTGCTCAGGGTTAAGTAAGAATTTCTCCAGGTTTTCAGCAGAGGTTTATAGAAAAAGCCCTGATTTCTTTTAAGAATTGCCAAAGTGGACCAACCAGGGTGACAGTGCTTTTATTAGCAATGATAATTAGTTCAGCTTAATCAGGACTGCATTTGGGTTTTTGATCCCATGCTAATTTGCAGGCCTGCAGAAGGAGATAAACTAAGGTGGAGGAAAGGTCAGGGTTGTGGTTGGCCTGTGCAGTGAGCATCTGCTCCAAATGTAGAAAGAGAGTCTTTAAAAATGAAGCACAACTTGGGCGCCCACCTTACAATGGGAAGGACAGCGCTTGAACTGAACATTAAAATTGGTCACACAGGAAGACCTCATTCAGCAGCAGTGCTTTCTCATAGATGGAGGTAAAAACTCAGAGGTCCTGGGGGAAGGACTGTCAGGGGTTTGTGGGAAGTGCCTGAGGCTGTTCACTTGAAGGTCAGAGTGAATGTGTTTGGATGAGTTATGAAGGGTCTAGAACACATAATAGAAGATCCGGGATAAGCAGGCGGGGCCAAAACTTGGGATGCATCCAGCAGCTGCTCAGAAGGGCTGTTTGGCACTCTAGGATCACCCACATCAGTCGGCTTGGGCCTGGCTTATCTTCTTTTCTAGATAGGACATATGTATGCTGATGGTGGCCTCCAGCATGACTAGGTAAATCATCATACACCTGCATGCCTTGCTCTAAGATTTCCTGCAAGGCTTTTAACCCTACTGCATCCAGACGGGCACATGGACCAACCAGGCTGACAGCACTTTTTTTTTTAGCTTATTAGCTTGCTTCCATTCTCAGAGGTGCTCCTGAGCCTTTGCCTTCTTTTCAGAAAGACTGAATATGGACTGAGGACTTAATTTCCAGAAATGAAATTTGAGTAGGCCATCAGAAGAAGAACTGATGCAACCTAGGGCAGCATAGCACTTGCCTGATAGAGAACCAAAAAGCAATCTGGTCATTCATCCCTCCATCCTTTTAGCAAAGCATAGCTGAACATCTACAATGCAAGCATTGTTCTAGGCACTGAGATTGCAACAGGTCATGGGATGTCTGTCATCTTGTTTTCTTCATGGAACTTATAACATTTTCATACTGATGATGGGACTCTAGCAGGGGAATGTTCTACAGATATGTAGTGGTTTGTTGCTATAGCTACAGCAAAGGGCAGAGGGCTGGACTCATTCTGGGAAATGTAATCAAGGGAACAGAGCATGAGGTGTGCTGAGAAAGGAAGGATGGAGAAAGGTTTGGGATCTCTGAGGAGGAGACTGTAGTGAGTCCCGGGCTTCAGCCTAAGCGTTTAGAAGCCTTTTGTTAATTGGGAATGGGAATATTAATGTATTTACTTTTGAGAGTGCAGCCATGAGAGTGTGTTAGTTTAAATGCTTCCCCCTCCTTGGAAGAAAAGGCACAGAGTTGGTGATCTAATAGCTTGTTACCACTGCTAATGTCTATGATTATCTTTGTCACAGTGGGAATATAGCTGTCAGAAAGAGAGAAAGCATTTCTCTTTCACTATCAGTAATGCAGCTTAACTTGCTAACACTCTGAGAGGGGAAAGCACTTACCCAAAAAAAAAAAAAAAAAAAACTCTGCCATGGGACCCTTACAGAAAAGATGGACATTTTTAATGGTCCTGTCAGTGGTTTCAGTATTTTTTTTCCCCCTAAGTGTCTCCATTCTTTAGAGCATGATAAAATGAATTAGAAAACTGTAAATTAACAAAAGTCAAAAGCAAATGGGGGGGGACAGGTATGACAGGAGTATATATAACTGAAGGGAAATGGATTTAAATGAACAGATGCAAAAATTAAAATAATATGGCTTTTCGCATTGATGTGCGCAGAAGCAGGGTTGACTTGGGGAGGTTTCTCAAATGTGAAGGGAAGGACTGTGGAGGCCTGCTGGGGGGGCCATAGCATTGGAAAGAATGGGGGTGCAAGTCCTTGGGGACCATTTGTCATGTGCTGCCCCCCTGGCTGAGAGCCTGGGAACTGGTGATATCTTCATTTCACATTGGAGAAATCTATAATGGAAAGAGATTAAGGAAATGTCTCCATCTTTGGCCCATACCTTGTTCAGTCATACCTAGGATTTTTTTTTTCTCAGTTCCCTTTTCATTTTGTTCAGTTTGTTTTTCTTTCTTTCTTTCTTTCTTTCTTTCTTTCTTTCTTTCTTTCTTTCTTTCATTTCTTTATTTCTGTATGTGTTTGAATATACTGTCTGCATACAAATGTGTGCACGCGGGGCTGGAGAGATGGCCTAGCGGTTAAGAGCGCCGACCACTCTTACAGAAGACCCGGGTTCGATCCCCAGCGCCCACATGGCGGCCGAGAGCCGTCTAAAACTCCAATTCCAGGAGAACTCCAGCTCCAGGGGAATCCGAGACTCTCTTCTGACCTCCGCGGCATTGCACGACACGGGTGCACAGACCTGCATGCAGACAGTACATTGATACACATACAGAAATAAATAAAAAAAAAAACAAATGTGTGCACCCGTGTCGTGCAATGCCGCGGAGGTCAGAAGAGGGTGTCTGATTCCCCTGGAACTGGAGTTCTCCTGGAATTGGAGTTTCAGATGGTTCTCGGCCGTCATGTGGGTGCTGGGGATCGAACCCGGGTCCTCTGTAAGAGCGGTCGGCGCTCTTAACTGCTAGCCCATCTCTCCAGCCCTCAGTTTGTTTTTCAACCAGTGCTGTTCATAGTGGTTTTTCTTTGGTACCCAGATGGCATTGGTTCCAACCAAGCAGGATGTTTAAGGCCTTTATCTAAAATGACACTGTTTGCCAGGCGTGGTGGTGCATGCCTTTAATCCTAGCACTTGGGAGGCAGAGGCAGGCGGATCTTTGTGAGTTCAAGGCCAGCCTGGTCTACAGAGTGAGTTCCAGGACAGCTGGGGCTACAGGGAGACCCTGTCTCAAAAAGATAAATAAATAAATAAATAAATAAATAAATAAATAAATAAATAAATAAATAAATTGACCCTGTTTACATACATTAATAATTATGTTTAGATGACTTCTGACTGTTAACGCAATGCAAATGCTTATATAAATAGTTGTTTTACAAATGATACCAAGTGCTGGAGAGGTTGTGGGGAAAGGGGAACACTCATCCATTGCTTGTGTGAATGTAAACTTGTACAGCCACTATGGAAAGCAGTGTGGAGAACCCTTGGAAGACTCAAATGAGCTTACCACCTGACCCACCACTCCTGGATATATACCCACAAGACTCTTCTTACCGCAGAGATGCATGCACAGCTATGTTTATTGCAGCTCTGTTCACAATAGCAAAAAGCTAGAACCAACCCAAATGCCCCTCAACTGACAAATGTATAGAGAAAATGTGGTACGTCTACACAATGGATCCAGCTCTATGCAGCAGTAAAAAAAGACAACATCATGAACTTTGCAGGTAAATGGATGGAACTGGAAGATATCATGTTAAGTGAAGTAACACAGTCCCAGAAAAATAAATGATGAATGGTATCTTTCATCTGTGGATGCTAGTGCCAGTAACCTAGCTGTAAACATTTCTTGTTGGGAGTGATGCATATTGGAAAGAACAACAACAACACCAACAACAGAAAAGACTGCATCAAAGAACTGACTGAAAGGGTGAATCTGGTGGCATGGGGGGGTTGGGAGGGGGACATGGGTCTAGATTTGATTTGTAACATAATCTTGTACAAAAAAATGAATAAATAAATAAAAATTTAAAAAACTGTTTTATTGTTTAAGGAATTCTGACAAATGTTCATGGTCAGCACATATGCCGTGTGTGTGTGTGTGTGTGTGTGTGTGTGTGTGTGTGTGTTCACGAGTGTGGGTGGGAGTGTGTATGCCCTGCCATGTGTTTCAGAGACATCCTTGGGCGTTGATCCTTTCCTCCCACTTAGTTTTTGGCAGGTGTCTTATTCTCTTTCTCCTGCTCCAGGGTGGCCGATCCATGACTTTGAGGAGCCTCCTGACTCTGCCTCCCATCTTGCCATAGGAGCACTAGGACCTAGCTCTGCACCACTCTCTCCTCCTGGCCTTGTGTGGGTTGAGGAATTCTAACTCAGGTCTTCATACTTACTCTGTAAACATTAACCACTAAACCATCTCCCCAGTCCCAAATGTCTTTTTTTTTTTAAACCTATCCCTGAGAACTGAAAGCATGGGTATAGGGGAACTATAGTTTGAATGATCTTGTAGATATAGCGAAGATAATCCAGACCCTTCCTGCACAGAAATCTCTACATGTCCTTGTGTTGCTGACAAAAGTACTATCTAACTTTGCATGGAGTGCAGCGATCTTTTCTGAGTGGACCGTTGCAAATGCTTGCCACGCCTCCATCTGCTGTCTCTTTTCGGTCCTTTGCCCTTTCCTCCATCTTCACTGCCCTCCCTCCCTCCCTACCTCCCTCCCTTCCTCCCTTCCTCCCTCCCCTTTTGCCCTGGCAGCTTTGCTTACCCCTCTGTAATCCTTAACCCTCTGTAATCCTTAACCCTCTGTAATCATGCCCCCAGATTGCATTCATGAGAGTTCGAATGTGGGTCTTCTGTCAGTTCCACTCTCACCTTCTTTTCAGCTCATACTTTTGTACAGTAATTATACAGTAATTTGAATGCTGAAAGTAAAGAGTTTAAATGGTGAATTTCTTTTCACACTGAAACCCCCCAAAATCTTTGGGAGCAGCAACAGTGCCTTAAGTGGTTTCTGTAGTATAGATAAGATCATTGGCGGGCTGGAGAGATGGCCTAGTGGTTAAGAGCACCAACTGCTCTTGCAGAGGACCCGGGTTCGATCCCCAGCACCCACATGGCGGCTGAGAATCATCTGCAACTCCAATTCCAGGAGAACTCCAGTTCCAGGGGAATCTGACACCCTCTTCTGACCTCCGTGGCATTGCAGGACACGGGTGCACAAACCTACATGCAGACAGTACATTCATACAAAAATAAATAAAATAAAAAAAAAAAAGATCATTGGCTATAGGCTCTCTAGGAGGAAATTGTCTCTCCTTTCATGTACCTCTGGTAATTAGATGAAAAAAAAAATCCTCATTTACCTAGGAAGTCTTGATTCGTAGCTGAACTGGATGATTTAAGGCCCTTAATTATTTTTTTACCATATTTATGCCTGCCATAGGAAATACAGAAGTGGGTATTTTTAGATCGTTAGGTTTAAATTATTAATGTAAGAAGTCAAAACTGGGAAGAGATCTCAGATGCTGCATGGGATGCTGGATTCAGAAGCAATCTTCTATAGTACACCCTAATTCCCAGTGTGCCCTCTGTGCTGTGACATGGTCCTGTCCTTTCTGTGTAGATGAGCCCAGGAGGCCTCGAGCCATACTACCTCTCCTTTCCAGTTCACTGTCTTCGCAGAATTTTTCAGAAGGAATCGCAACAAGCTAGAAAAAAAGCATTTTCCCAAGGAGTGCGAGAGGCCAGCGGCATCCCCCAGCTCTGAGAGAGCGTAGCCAGTGTCAGATGCAATGGTTCTCACCCCATGTCTGTGCTGCCTGGAGGGTCGCACAGACTCTCCTTAGTTGTTTTGATTGCCTTGTTCATGTTCAAAAGAATCTTTCCTCTCAATTGAACTCTTTCCTTCTCTTACCACTATTAGAAATGACGGGGTGCGTGTCTGGGGCTGGAACCCAAGGCCTTGCACTGGAGGCGGGCAGTTTATCACTCAGCCACATGTCAAGTCTGTCACTTTTAATCCATTCTGGCTCCATGTTCTTTGACACTTTATTGAAACTTTTAAAAACGGGCCTATCCTGTCTTACAGGATTTAGGTAGCTGGTTCACCTGTATATGTTTGTTCTCAGTTTCATAATCACCCACCTCCAGTAAGATTAGAATTCAGAGTTCTTTAGTCTGTAGCAGATAATCCTGTATCTTTGCAGAAGCTTAGAAAGATCTTCTTTCGCCGGGCATGGCGGTGCATGCCTTTAATCCTAGCAACTCCAGAGGCCGAGGCAGGCAGATCTTTGTGAGTTCAAGGCCAGCCTGGTCTACAGAGTGAGTTCCAGGACAGCTGGGGATACAGGGAGACCCTGTCTCGAAAAGACCAAAAAAAAAAAAAAAAGATCTTCTTTCATTGAGTATGGTAATATGACATTAGGATGGAGGGATGGATGGGATGGATGGATAGATAAATGATATATAGACAGATTTTTTTTTTCAAGTGGGTCTCACTGTGTAACCTTAGCTGATCTGAAACTATTTATGTAGACTAGGCTAGCCTTAAACCCAGGAAATCTTTTAAAGAAACAGGCTTGATGTTTGTGTGGTTTAAGGAATTTATTTCCATGTTTAGATCTTGATGTTTCTGTGACAGGATATATTCCAATCTGGCTTTGTCCCCTTGAAGACAGAGGACTCATTCATTTGATGTCCTGGGAAGTCCCACTGACAGTCAGTGTCTGATTTAGAGGTGGTCTACATGAAATGTTTGGCTACCATGTTAGGATTTCTTCTTGGCTACAATTGGCTATAGCTGGTATACAAAGTTCATAATGGGTTTGTATTGTTGCTGGTGCACTTTGTGAGTCTATGAAGTCCCCTTCGTCTGAATGCTATTAAGAGATAACTCAAATCCAAATAAGGAGCGGTAGACTCTTGACTCTCATTATGGCACAGATTTGGGATCTCTACATCTCTACAGTTCCAGAATGCCTCGGCCATTGTAGAAGGGCACCCAGGCCCCCACCGGGCCAGGAGTCTGATGGTTTTTGTGGGCATTGCTGTGTTGCTTAAGCACTGAAGGAGAATCTTCAGAGGTTTGCCATCTGGGAGTGAGAACTGTCATTTTAAGCACATATGGATGATAAAAGGGTCGAACCACTGTCATTTATTAGATTTGTTAACAGTAGGAATCCCTCTAAGGATCATCTGGAAGCTTCTTTTCTGTACAATCTCCCCAGGTACCCTCATCACAGCGAAAATTACTATCTGTCCCCAGAGCAGGCTGAAGTTGCTGTTTCCAGCTGAGATCTCCCTTTTGTGTTGATGGCCTAAATAATCTACTTTCTTTTTGACATTTGGGTTCTCTGGGCACCTTGAAACCAAAATCAGTGTGTCTCCCCTGTGCTTTCTGCTGCTCAGCTCCAATTCATTCTTTTCTAGTCCCTACTGTCCCTATGAGTCGCAGAACCAAATGTCTATTTCTGGTAGCCTCAAACCTGGGCTTCCAGTCTCTGTACAGTAACTACCAGTTATCCACCAGTAGCCATCTCTTGTCTTGAGGTCCCTGGAAGCCTCCCTTGTCTTTCCTGTCTCTGCTTGGAAATTGAAAGTATCTTTTAGAAATGAATGTATTTCTGGGTAAGTACATTTTCAAGACAAAAGATAACACAAGCCATTTAAAAAGAGAGGAAAAAAAAAAAACCCACAAAAGCCTCTCATTGGTTTCCCAGCAGTCTGAATATATTCCAAGGGCTTCTGCCCCTCCTCCTCCTCCTAAGCCCATAGATTCCCCTGTACTAGTCACTTCCCGGAGCCTCTTTCCCAGCTACCTGGCTTGTTTTCCTAAGCTCCTCTTCAATAATAAGGTCCTCAGCTTCAACCCCTTCCTCCCCCCAGTTGGGTGTGGCTTCACTGCCCTCAGCAGGTCCAAGCCTGGCTGTTGTTGCTCCTCTAGGCTTAAGATAGTAACTGAGGGAAGGTTGTACCACAGGCATTCTGGCCAGAGGAATGGTTGGAAAAAAAAATGGAGGCTCTCTCTTGTTGCCTTCAATTTTGCTTCTTGGACTTGCTTACCTGGCCAGAATTCTTAGCAGCAGGGCCTGCAGGGAGTCCTCAGATAGACCAAACAGCCCTCCTAGAGATTCACCCTAAGCATCCTTCAGGAGTTAGTGATCCATATCACAGTAGCAGTTCAGCTTATCGGGAAATGAACCTGATTTTGTTACCAGGACCCAAAGTCTGCTTCCTAAAAGCAGGGACTCATTTTTGCCCTCTCTCTTCTTTAGTCACCCTGGGTTCCAGCAACAAGTTGATAAATACATGTGACAAGAGTTTCACCCCTCTTCCTGCTCCCCCAGAGCAATGACTTCTTCTTCTTTATTTTTTATTTATTTATTTTTTTGTCTTTTCGAGACAGGGTCTCCCTGTAGCCCCAGCTGTCCTGGAACTCACTCTGTAAACCAGGCTGGCCTTGAACTCACAAAGATCCACCTGCCTCTGCCTCCCAAGTGCTAGGATTAAAGGCGTGCGCCACCACGCCCGGCTCAATGACTTCTTATGACAAGGCCTGGCTTGACCAACCTTGGCATAGGATCAGCCACCCCCACACTCTGACCACTACTGATTAACTATGCATGCTTCTGTCTCCATTCCTGTCCTCACTGGGTCCTCTTTGCCATCCTGGGTAGTAATACTAAATAAAGCCAGCTTCCTGCTTTTCACCATTACCGCTCTGCTTCATTTTTAAAGTGAGTGGCCCAGACGTAATGTGACAGGACGCCCCAGAGTTAGACCTGTGGACCTGCACTCCGGTAACAGTTCTTGTTTTTGGAAACAGGGGAGATTCTCCCCGCAGGCTGCATCCTTCCCTGCTGCTTATGCAATTAACATAATTTCTAGCCCAAGGCACACGGCTGCACTTTCTCCTCCAATGGAGAAGGATGTATTCTTTTTTTTTTTTTTTTTTTTTTTTTTT
>VZQC01004006.1:1502818-1551272 GCA_009823505.1 Rhizomys pruinosus | reverse complement strand
TTTTTTTTGTCTTTTCGAGACAGGGTCTCCCTGTAGCCCCAGCTGTCCTGGAACTCACTCTGTAGTCCAGGCTGGCTTTGAACTCACAAAGATCTGCCTGCCTCTGCCTCCTAAGTGCTAGGATTAAAGGCATGCGCCACCACGCCTGGCTAATTCTTTTAGTACATCATGGCTAACTGCATATGGCGCTGGCACAGAGAAGGAAGGAAACCTTGTGGTGGGGACAGTGATGGCATTCTGTGGGCTGGTCCTCTCTGAAACACATGTTCTCTAAGAAAATACCAGGACTGATAGACTCTCCTGCTCTTCTCACGCCGTAGCCTGTTTAAACCATTCCGATAGGCAGAGAACATCTACTTCATGTATAAGTGCATGCTGCAAGACAGCTCTTGTATCTAGCAGTCGATCCCCAGACAGAGGGCTCATTGCACGTCTGAGGAGACTGTCTACTGAAGGATTTGGAACATTAATTTAGATTATGCCTTGTTTGGTTTCGTATTTTGTGCTTTTAGTGCATGAATACCACCTATGCCCAACTTCCCACCCCCATTGCATTCCTGTATCCAACTTCTCTTGTGCCTAAGACATTGCTTAGAACCCTTGGCAGTTATATGTCAGAAGCCTAGTAGTAATACACGAATGCATGTTTATTCCTAGGTGAGTGCAGTTTTTTAGGAGTTGGGCAGGCTGGGTGTTGAATCTTAGATGCTGAGCTTGGGGAAAACTATAAATGCCATCTCTTTCCATCACCTTGATGATCTGTGTAAGCTAAGATGATAGGTGTAGATAGGGTTGACCTGCAGAGCTTTGCTATTGAATGAAGTGAGAGACAGGAACAGGAAGAGATTCATAGGGGGGCATTCATTACAGTTCTGAAAAATGGCTGAATTTGGGCAGGCAAGATCAGAGAAGAGAGCCCACACCTAAGGGAAACATAGGGGTGAATTTAGGGTGAAGGTTTTTCATTACCGATGCAGGTAAGACACTTTCCTTTATTCCTTATAGAATCCCAAGCTACAGCCATTATTCTTCTTGATCTGAGTTACAACAGTGATCCACTACACATATTTCGTAGGGAAATTATGGGAATTCAGTGGCATAAAGAAAGAAAGATCAGGACTAAGGAGTACATCTCAATGAGATGTCGAATGGAGAACTTAACAAATCAGGTGGAAAGGAGACAGTGGAAGAGAAATCAATTTGGATTCCAAGTTTAATTGAACAATGCTACGGGTCCTGGGAAAGTGGGGGAAACTACCTAATAATCGTCACTGTATTGCCTCAGTTTAATGGCTTTAGATAATGACATCCCCTGGTCATTAATCTAATATTAACCCCTACCCCTTAGTTCTTACATATGAACTATGGCTTAGGCTAGGCTACATGGGCTGGTCTGTTTTCCTGAACTTGTGTATATTTTAATCCTCGAATTCTATTCTGCTTCATTCTCCTTCAGACCTTCATTTATGAGACCAAATATTTATTATCTGTGACCCAATAGGATGCTAGATATTTTTAACTGGAAAATGTTAATGGCCCTTTTTTTTTTCTTAAGGGAAGTAAATGTTATATAAATTGAATTTTAATGCTTATGTAGTCCCAGAGGCTGATGAACACCATTAGCTAATGACCATAAGGATGTTCAAATTGTTTTTAATTGAAAAAATAATATTTATAACCTGCAGTGTCATGCTGTATTGTTTTAGAGTTAGGAAGAATTTATGAGCATCTGCATAAATGTATGTGAATTGGGCACCAGGTTATAATGGTATGAAAATACAAATAGGGCTTAAGTCTATTTATATGTAAGATTGCATCCCAAACAATGTCATTCTCTGGCTAGAACCCTGCTTGTTCAGTTATAACAAAATGTCAGATTTCCCTACAATTACCCCTTATTAAAAATATCCTTGTCTTCAATTTACTCTGGCAGAAAAGTGCCCTCGGTGGTTAGCGTTCTATGTTATTTTGTGGAGTTAACAATTTGTATTATGTTTAGTTCCACTGAAATAATAGCATTTACAGTCACACACATATCTGTATGTATGCACAAGTATAGTTTAGAAAGGTCTTCTTTAACAGTAGATGGTTTTAAGATTGTCTGAAATAAATTAGGAAAAAAAATCACTTCATTTCATATCACTGTAAAGTGTCAGGGAATTCTTTCTTCACTCCTAAAATAGTAGTACAGTAAAATATGTCATGCTTGTTTAAGGAACAGAATTTCAGTTTTAGAAAAAAAAAATGCCAAGTTCATTATTTCCGTTGACACAGACAAACAGACGATCCTTGTTCTTTAACCTGGAAATGAAAGAGCATAGGTAGAAATGAAGTATATTTATTAAAAAATGGAATGTTCTACCTGTGCATTTTTTAGTACCTTTCCTTTCCAATAAACCTATTATTTCTCTCCTCTGAACTGGGATATAAGGATATATTTTTAATTTTTACTTCATTAATTATTCACATGGAATACGTCCCTGTCCCATTCAACTTCTATACACATACCTCTGCACATCCTCATGATATACTGACTTTGATTATACCCAGAGAAAGGCATGAAAGAGACAGATCCCCTAATATTCTAATTATATGCAAAATTATTTCAGAACTTCCCTTCCACAATTTTGGGTTGTTGTAGAACTTGTGACTCTTACGTTCGTGGTTATTCATTGGGACAGTGGTTAACACATACCTACTAATTCCCAAATTGGTCAACAAGATTTGGTCAGCAAGTCTGTTTACTAATTCCTATTCTAAAATCCAGCTAACATATGTAGACCATTCACTAAATTGGAAAGTTGAATGTAGGGAAATTAAAAGTTAATAAGGAAGATTAAGCAGCATAAAATTGTGCTAGGCTGGGCAGTGTGTGCTGTGGTCCACAATGAATTATACTTGGGAGGCTAAGGTGGAAGAGTGTGGCTTGAGCACAGGATTCAAGGCCAGCTTGGGGAACAAATTAAGTTTAATGTTAACAAACAAAGTTTAGCGTTGCGGGTTTGGTTTAAAAAAAATTTTTTTTTTATTATTTATTTTTGTATATGTATGAATGTATTGTCTGCATGCAGGTCTGTGCACCCGTGTCGTGCAATGCCGCGGAGGTCAGAAGAGGGTCTCGGATTCCCCTGGAACTGGAGTTCTCCTGGAACTGGAGTTACAGACGGTTCTTAGCCGCCATGTGGGTGCTGGGGATCGAACCCGGGTCCTCTGCAAGAGCGTCGGTGCTCTTAACCGCTAGGCTATCTCTCCAGCCCCCGCGGGTTTGGTTTAATGGTAAAGAGTGTTCTTAGTATGCATGAGACTCTGGGTTCAGTTAGTACTAAAATTAAGGGAGGATTATTACTGATGTGTTGAAATTATTAGGTTTTAGGCATATTCGATTACAATTATGTAGGCGTGAACCACAAAATAAGAGAAAGACAGACACCAGGCTTAGGTCACTCCAGATTTACTTCAAGAATAGCCAGGGCCAGGTGGGGATGCTTTTGGAACGTGGCAGCCAGCAGCAAATATGGTGCCTGGGGCAGGCCCTTTCAAAAGTCCTGGGTGGAACATCAAAGGAAGTGAGGTTATTGACTGACAGCTTCTGGAGGGAACGGTCATATGTGTGCCTTGTGAACGGTGGAAATTCTAGCTCTTGGCGGGACCCAAACCCAACAGAAATAAATGCCATATTTTGAGAAGTCACCTCGTCAGTGGTGAAGGGGTTCAGTTATGTACTTTCCTTTCCTGGAGTTATTTGGGGCGCCCTGTCAGTTCTCATTGCACAGGTGATTTGACCTCCAGTAGGCTTGTCTCCATGATTGGCTGTTGTCCGGCCGTTTCTTGTTTCCTGGATAAGATCATCGTTTCCCTCTCAGCTCTTGAACGTGCTCATCGAAGAAGGTGCTTCAGGTCATCCCATGATTTTCCTCTTGAGCGTTGCTTAACACACACAGAAAGATGAGTTGAAGACTTGTTACTATTCCATGTTGATGTTAACTTGAAGTCTTTCCCTCATATCACTAAATCACTGCAAATAAAAACTGGTACTGTGATGCATGTTGTGTGTCTATAAATATCACCTGAAAAAGAGAGAGCAAATAAAGCCGTGTATGTTTAACTGGGAACAGTTGAGAATTAATGCTAAATTAAAATATTGTCACACAGATTAGCAGAGGCATATACACACAAACAGTCGTCTCTGATGCCTTTCTCTTTACTGGGAACACTGAATAATAATTATTTTATGAAGGTAGTGCATTGTAAATATTTATAAACAGAAATGTAAAACAGTGAGACCACAGTGAATAAATTATTTTTGAAATATTTTAAAATCCCATTTTTATATGCTTTTTAGTAAAAATTATTCATGGTGATCAATATTTCTTTCTCACACGCCATCTGCTCAGCTTCCTTTGCGGCACAGTTCTAGGTGAATGATGTGCTGTGCTGTTTAACACACTCCCTAAATTTATGCACTTGGGTGCAGCATCTGTACGGAGGGCAGGCACATGTGTAATCACCAACCATAGGTCTTCTGGTGTTGGTAATCACCACTTCTCTCCCATCCACTGAACAATTAGGGGGATTGTGATGCTGTTTCTGCTCTTCAGGACCCCGTGACTTTCAGCAGCTTGTCTGTCATGAGGTGGAAAGAATTTATCCATTGTTTTAATTTTTGCCTGTCACTTGGGCTGTTTACAAATATTCAAGGAAGTTTCTTGAGTTAGGGTGAAAGAATAGTCTGAGGGACTTTGCCTTTATTTGAGGACAGTTGTGGGTCAAAGGTTATCTCTTCCATGGAGCTATCCCTGATTCTCCTAGTTTAAGTCAAGCCCTCCCGGCCCTATACCTCCACAGTTACTGGAGTATTCTTTGTTGCTGTCTTTTATGTGCCTTACATAAGTTGCCTAGATGATTTCCCCTGGTAGGTGGCCGAGTCTACAAAGACAGATCTGAGTCTTTCTTGTCTTTGCTTCACTGGCAAAACACAGAATATACACAGTTGACCATTACTTGTTAAATTGGAGATCATCAAATGTGTCTAGTTTAAACCTCCTCTGAATTCTCATTGTGTCTAGTCAAGGATCATTTGTGGTAAGAACAAGAAATCACACAGTTTCTTTAAGTAAAAGCAGGAATTTGTTTGGAGAAATAGATGTATCTACAAGGCTGGGCAGTACATCCTGTCAGGATATAGTTAAAAAGTCCAATTATGGGGAGTCATGACGTTCCTCACTCTACCTACTGTCATGACGTTCCTCACTCTACCTACTGTCCTTGCTTGGTCCATTTGACTGATACAGGAGAAATTTAGGCTCCTCTTTTTTAGGATTCTTAGTCTCATTAATAAAAAAATAATCTGAGAATGGATTTGAATGAAAGCTTAAGAACAATTTTATTAGCATTTAAAAGAAAAACCTGCCGGGCGTGGTGGCGCACGCCTTTAGTCCTAGCACTTGGGAGGCAGAGGCAGGCGGATCTTTGTGAGTTCAAGGCCAGCCTGGTCTACAGAGTGAGTTCCAGGACAGCTGGGGCTACAGGGAGACCCTGTCTCGAAAAGACAAAAAACAAAACAACAACAAAAAAAAGAAAAACCTCCAGGCCAGAGAAGCTGCAGATCTCAGCAGCTGCCCAGAGGAAGAGCGTGAAGGAAAGAAGCCTATTTTAAGCCTATGTGGAGGTCAGATACATGGTAGACTAGTATCCCCATAATAGGAAAGATTAAGAGAGCCCAAAATGTTGGGGCATCCCCAGGGTGTTAGGGAAAGCTACCTTAGAAAAGAGATTAAAAAGAAAGGAAAGTGTATGCTTTTCTGAATTTAGAACCAACCTATTTGTGGCCCCATAAAACAGTGGTGTCACTCTCAGGGATTTCCTAGAGCATGAGTTATTATGGCTGTCTCTCTTTCTAAAAAACATTTTAAGTATATTTTTCTTATCATTTTTATTTTATGTATATGAATGTATTGCCTACCTGTGTGTAAGTGTACCTGTGTTGTGCAGTGTTTGAAGAGGTCAGAAGAGGCAGTAGGATCTCCTGGAACTAGAGTTACTGACAGTTGTTAGGCACCATGTGGATGCTGGGAACTCAACCCTATTCCTCTGCAGGAGCAGCCAGTGCTCTCAATCACGGAGCCACCTCTCCAGTGACAGTCCCCGCTGTGTTACCGTGCTTGTTCTTGCCTCCTCATGTTGCATGTGCCTCTGCTGCTCATCTTTATTTATTTATTTTTTATTTTTTTTTAAATTTATTCTCGTATGTGTATGAATGTACTGTCTGCATGCAGGTTTGTGCACCCATGTTGTGCAATGCTGTGGAGGTCAGAAGAGGGTGTCAGATTCCCCTGGAACTGGAGTCAAAGATGGTTTTCAGCCACCATGTGGGTGCTGGGGATTGAACCCGGGTCCTCTGTAAGAGCAGTCGGCGCTCTTAACCGCTAGGCCATCTCTCCAGCCCCATCTTTAAATGTACATCAAGGTTCAGCATGGTGGTCCATGTCTTTAATCCCAGCACTTGGGAGCCAGAGACAGGTGGAACTACGTAAGACTGAGGCCCACCTATTCTCTATAGCAAGTTACGGGGTATATGGGGCCACAGGGAGACCTTGTCTCAAAAAAGATCTACCGGGGCTGGAGAGATAGCCTAGCGGTTAAGAGCACTGACTGCTCTTGCAGAGGACCCGGGTTCGATTCCCAGCACCCACATGGCGGCTAACAACCGTCTTTAACTCCAATTCCAGGAGAACTCCAGTTCCAGGGGAATCCAAGACCCTCTTCTGACCTCCGCGGCATTGCACGACACAGGTGCACAAACCTACATGCAGACGGTACATTCATACACATACAAAAAATAAATTAAAAAAAAAATTAAAAAAAAAAGATCTACCTACCTACCTACCTACCATCTATCTATCTACTATCTGTCTGTCTGTCTATCTATCATCTATCATCTATCTAGCTATCTATTATCTATCTATCCATCTATCATCTATCATCTATTTATCATCTATCTAGCTATCTATCATCTATCTATCCATCTATCTATCATCTATCTATTTATCATCTATCTAGCTATCTATCATCTATCTATTCATCTATCTATCATCTATCTATTTATCATCTATCTAGCTATCTATCATCTATCTATCCATCTATCATCTATTTATCATCTATCTAGCTATCTATCATCTATCCATCTATCTATCATCTATCATCTATCTACCTATCATCTATCTATCATCTATCTATTATCTATCTATCTATCTATCTATCTATCATTTATCTATCTGTCCATCTGTCTATCTATCTATTATCTGTCTATCACCTATCCATTATCTATCTATCTATCTATCTATCTATCATCTATCATCTATCTATTCTCTCTCTCTCTCTCTCTCTCTCTCTCTCTCTCTCTCTCTCTCCCCCCACCAGGGCTCAGCACAGGTTTCATCTGCCCACCTTCTCTGTAACATCTCTTGAGGGTTGCCCTTTCACCTTAATTCTTCCTGGTTCTTTTTCATAAAAGTTGCAGCTATGCAATTCTGACCTTGTTTACTGCCTCATTGCTCTCCTCCTCTAGAAAACACCCGCTCACCACTTCTGCCTTGTCTCAGTCGATCTGATAGCTTTGCAGACAGTGGGAGCCATGGCTTTCACTTGCTGTTGACTCCATGTCTTGCTTCTAGAGTTGCCACAAAGTCTCTTCTTAGACAATTGAAAGTGAAGCCTCTGTATCGCCTATAGCAGGGTGATAAATTCCCTGCTGGTGTCTCAGCTGTCCTGCCACGAATGTGGCTTTCCATAATGTTGATGTTACAATCATTTAGCATTCGAGCTTGTTTTTCTGCATCATTTGATCAAGTCATAAACCTAAGTTATGAAGTCTACTCTCCAGACCGAGTCTAAGTACAACAAATCAATGGGATCTGTCTCAAGAATAAGAATGTAATATATTCTGCTTGACAGCTGACTGGATTCATTGTTTCTGCTCCCCAAGTGCAGGACTAATTGTCCAGATAGGATAAGTTGTGGTTTTTTGATGTGCAAGTTGGTGGTTTTGCCCTCCCTACTTCCGGATCAGAGAACAAGATGACTTTAGATTTATGGCCTTGGGTGGTAAGACATTATACCTTTATAGTGGGGCTTGGGAGGTATCAGCCATCCCTGACCAGCCAGAGTCCTCTGTGCACAGATAGCTAAGCTTCTGAAATCCTACCACCAAAGAGAGTTAATGGTGTATGAGGAAGCCTGCATGCTAGATAATCACTCAAATACCTGCCCCTTCACTGAACAGCTACACTATCATGGGCAAAGTACATCACCCGTGAGCCTTCATTCTTCATTTGTAAAATAGGTAAGACTAGATCGAGTAAAAATCTACTAGAGATGCACCACAAAACAAGGTTATCACCATCATCTCTTTCATCCCTCCAGGGGACTCATCAGAAGTGGCCAATAAGCTATAGCTTTTCAATAATCATAAACCTAACCTTGATTAAGATAAGCTCTGTGGGGCTGGCAAGATGGACCAGTGGTTTCTGGAACCCACATTGGATGGCTTACAACCAAGGGATTGGATACAAGAATGGGGACAGCCATTCAGTAGTGGTCTTCCTCAGCATGATTTGAACTTGAATACAGAGAGGAAAGTGGAATGTTTTCCTCCCTCCCTTCCTCTTCATGCTCCAATCAGATTGCTTTGTGTATTCTTGGAATGATTATGATTATAGCTTAATGCTTGTTTAGTCCCCCCTAAGTAAGAAGATAGGTTAGACACTTTTATCCTCTGTATTTTGAGGTATGGTCAGAGTTGTGTAAGACAAGCAAATCCTAGGGGCTCACTGGCGTGGCATTGTAGCCAAAATGGCAGTCTCTAGTTTCAGTGAGGGACCCTGTATCATAAAAACAAGGCGGAAGCAATGGAGAAATATACCTGTTGTCAGCGTCTAGTTCTGGTCTCCACACAGGCATGCATAGATGTACACCTACATATATAATTGCATACGAACTTATTCTTTAAAAAGTAGACCAGGGAAACCTAGCCTTTTTAGGAAATTCTTAATGATTCTCTGAATGTCCAATTTTGGTTTGTTTTTTAAAATTTTTTTTTTATTATTATTTTTCTTTGCATGTGTATGAATGTACTGTCTGCATGCAGGTCTGTGCACCCGTGTCGTGCAATGCCGCGGAGGTCAGAAGAGGGTCTCGGATTCCCCTGGAGCTGGAGTTCTCCTGGAATTGGAGTTACAGACGGTTCTCAGCCGCCATGTGGGTGCTGGGGATCGAACCCGGGTCCTCTCCTCTGCGTTTTTTTAAATATTTTATGTTATCTGTATTTTTTCTCTGTGTGTGTCAGTTATATCATCTGCTTAGTTTGGTGTGTCCACGTCGCCACCTTGTGTGTGTGTGTGTATCGGTGTGTAGTGTGTGTGTGTGCCATGTAGTGTTGTGTACATCAGAGGGACACTTGAGGGCAATTTAGTTACTTTCGATACTTGTGGTCCTTGGGCATAGGAACTCACCAGTCATCAGGCATGGTCAAGTAAGCACCTTTTACTTGCTGAGCCCTCCCTCTGTCTCTGAATTCCTAATTTCTTTATTTTTTTTTTTAATTTTTATTTTTTATCTATTTGCGTCTTTTTTGAGACAGGATCTCCCTATAGCCCATGCTGTCCTGGAACTCACTCTGTAGACCAGGCTGGCCTTGAACTCACAAAGATCTGCCTGCCTCTGCCTCCCAAGTGCTAGGATTAAAGGTGTGCGCCACCACACTGGCTCCTATTTCTTATTTTGAGCAGTTCAGTAGAGCTGAGGAGAAACTGTTTATTGAAGACCCATTATTTTTACTTTTTTAAAATTTTCTATGTGTATGAATGTACTGTCTGCATGTAGGTTTTTGCACCCATGTCGTGCAATGCTGCAGAGGTCAGAAGAGGGTGTCGGATTCTCCTGGAACTGGAGTTCTCCTGGAATTGGAGTTACAGGCGGTTCTCAGCCGCCATGTGGGTGCTGGGGATCAAACCCGGGTCCTCTGCAAGAGCAGTCGGCACTCTTAACTGCTAGGCTATCTCTCCTGCCCCGACCCGTTATTTTTAAAATGTAGTCCCTGGTTCATGGGAGGGGACCAAATCCCCTAACTGAACTTCTAGAGATTAAAAAAAATCATTGTGGGCTGAAGAGATGGCTCAGTGGTTGAGAGCACCGACTGCTCTTGCAGAGGACTCAGGTTCGATTCCCAGCACCCACATGGCACCTAATAACCATCTTTAACTCCAGTCCCAGGGGAATCCAACACCTTCTTCTGACCTCCGCAGCATTGCACGACACGGGTGCACCAACCTACTTGCAGACAGTACATTCATACATATAAAAAATAATAAAATAATTGTTTGGGAAGTTAAAAATTAAAAAATAAGTGGGGCGTGGTGGTGCATGCCTTGGGAGGCAGGGGCAGGCGGAGTCCTGTGAGTTCAAGGCCAGCCTGGTCTACATAGTGAGCTCCAGGCCAGCTGGGACTAAAGAGAGACCCTGTTTCGAAAAGACAAAAAATTTTTTTTAAATAATAATAATTTAAAAAAATGTAGTCCCTGGAACAGTAGATCAGCCTTGCTCTGAGACTTGTAAGCAAACCTTATTTTCTTCATGCGCACATTTGTAGGACACCATGTGTTTGAAGCTGGTGTGGGCTACCTAGTGAGATACATGTTAGTCTCCTGGACAGTGTCACACTCTAGTTAACAAACATCAGATTATTAAAGAAAAAAGAGGTCCACATTTCCACACCAGATTCTCCCCCACCTCTTTGGTATTAACCTACACAAGCTGGGGTGGATGGGGGAGGGGGCAGCTTCTACCTAGTGTCTGGGATTAAAAAGATGTTTCAGGGGCTGGAGAGATGGCCTAGCAGTTAAGAGCACCAACTGCTCTTGCAGAGGACCTGGGTTCGATCCCCAGCACCCACATGGTGGCTGAGAACCGTCGCAACTCCAATTTCAGGAGAACTCTAGTTCCAAGGGAATCCGACACCCTCTTCTGACCTCCGCGGCATTGCACGACACGGGTGCACAAACCTACATGCAGACGTACATTCATACACATAAATAAAAGTAAAAAATAAAAAAATAAAAAGATGTTTCAGATGAATCTGCTTTGAAATTCTCCACAGACCTCACCCCACCCTGCTGCCCTATACACACTCCCCTCCCTGAGTTGACTTAACCTTCCTAGTGCTTGTAGACATTTTTGTCTGGGGACTTAAGGGTTTTAGGGTTGGGTTGTTTACATGTTGATTTGTGTTCTGCCTCAGTAGATCTGACACCTTAAGCTCCTTTAAGTCCCTTAAGCTCTTCTAAGCCTGAGTAGAAATACTTGTTGATAGGAACATGTCTACAAGAGTGTTTAACATTGTAGAAGACTGCTGACAACTGTGGCTAGCCCAGGATACTAGCCTGTCCAAAGGATAATGTCATAAAGAAATCAGTGTTTCATAAGCACATTAGAAAGCTGTTAGGTTTAGAATTGAAAGTACCTGATTGCAGAATCTTTACTGCAGTTTCCTTTTTGGAGAGAGCAACTTTTACTACTTCTCTGAGTCTAACTTTCCTAATCTGTGAAATGGGTATAATCCAATTAATCTCAATGATACATGAATAGTTAAATGATAGTAGATCTAGGTGCTTTCCACTTCGTCTTATTCATATCCTCAGTCAGTTTTCAAGTTTTTTTCTAAAGAACAAAATGTACACTTTAGGTAAAATAGAGGAACTTACTTTTGAATACTAACTATGGCATGTAGTGTATATATATTCAACATATGAATATATTATAAATTATATTTTAGTCACTTTAGGAAGCGTGATTTGAGGTTTAACACATGTTCCCAAACATTTTTTTTAATATTTTATTTTATTTTTTGGTCTTTTCGAGACAGGGTCTCCCTGTAGCCCCAGCTGTCCTGGAACTCGCTCTGTAGACCAGGCTGGCCTTGAACTCACAAAGATCCGCCTGCCTCTACCTCCCAAGTGCTAGGATTAAAGGCGTGCGCCACCACGCCCTGTGTTCCCAAACATTTTTAAAGCTTTTTCCATTTTTATTCCTTTTTCCTTTTCCTCTTCTTCTTCTTCTTCTTCTTCTTCTTCTTCTTCTTCTTCTTCTTCTTCTTCTTCTTCTTCTTCTTCTCCTTCTTGAAGGGGTGAAATCTATATACTTTTTCAGTTGTTTGTGTGTTTGAGGCAAGGTCTGATTCATACTGGGTAGCCCCAGCTGGCCTGAAACTTGCTGTGTAGACCAGTAGGCTTCTACCTCACAGCAATCCACCTGCCTCTTCCTCTCAAGTCCTGGGACCAAGAAGGTTTTTTTTTTTTTAACACAACTCCTGGTATCTAGGTATATAAAGTAGATTTACAAATGAAACATTTACTGACCATAAATCATTGAGAAATTTATTTGAAAACAATTCTTTCTATACATATAACTTTATCATATATTACAGATGAAATCAAATATGAATACTATAAGATGGATGTGCTTACCCATTTTTACAAAAAGATGTAAATCATGGGTGAATATTTCATGTTGTAAGATATGGACCCTCTGACAGTTTTCAGAGTGTATAGACTGATTTCTTTTCACATAAATACAGCAAAATAGGTTTAGAACTACTTCAGAAACAGTTGGAAATTCTGTACTGATCTCAACTCAAAATTCATTAAACATACTTTTTTTTTTTTATGGTCTTTTCGAGACAGGGTCTCCCTGTTGCCCCAGCTGTCCTGGAACTCACTCTATAGACCAGGCTGGCCTTGAACTCACAAAGATCCGCCTGCCTCTGCCTCCCAAGTGCCAGGATTAAAGGTGTGCGCCACCACGCCCGGCACTTCTTTTTTTTTTTGAGACAAGGTATTACCATGTAGCTGTGGCTGTCCTGGCGGTGTCTGTGTAGACCAAGTTTGCCTCTGTTTCCGGAGTAAAGGAATTAAAGTCATGCACCTCCATGCACAGCTCATTGAGTAGTTTTTTTTTTTTTGTTGTGTGGTTGTTTTTTTTTTAAATAAAAAAAAAAAAAAAAAAAAAGCCATTTTTTTTTTTTTGTTTTTTTTTTTTTTGTCTTTTTGAACAGTTCCCTGTAGCCCCAGCTGTCCTGGAACTTGCTCTGTAGACCAGGCTGGCCTTGAACTCACAAAGATCCACCTGCCTCTGCCTCCTGAGTGCTAGGATTAAAGGCGTACGCCACCACACCCAGCTATCAAATGGCAATTTTTAAAATCAAACATTCTAACATCACAATCTTTGAATACTGATTTGATGCTTCCATGCTGAGGAATGATGGGAGGAAAATAGTAAAAGCCCTTTGTTTTCTATAAAATGTAGAAAACTCATATATCCAGCAAAAATCACTGCAATTGATACCATGCAATGATTTCTTCAAATCTGAATGTGGTATTAGTGTGGTGTGGTGGTGTGTGCTGTGTGAAGTGCACCCATTGCATTTTGAGAACTAAGACTGAAGTGATTTTGCAGTTTCGTTTGGAGGCGGGCACCACAATAGTGCCAAGAAATACCTCTGATTTATTATGCATTCCTGGTCATTAAGTGTTCTGAAACCTTTTTCTATTACCTTAACTTTTCACATTCACAGTCAGTGACAGGGTGGCACTCAGTTTAAGAAGCTATGTTGTACCTGGCACAACATCAGAGCGGTCCACTTAGACAAGATCCTTTTCTGATGCCTATGGTCCAGTTTAGAGGTAGAAAGAAGCAACAGTGATCAGGTCTGTGGCTGGATGGATGCTGTGCTCCCTATGTTCCTTCTGATGGCTTTCTCTACAGTATAGTAGTAATGCTTTTTTATTTGATGCTTTCAAGTCTCATACAGCCAGCCCGGACCAGCCAATGGGCTTTACTTCTAAAGAGCCCAGGCCACGATGGTTTATAGGTCAACTTTTCAAGAATGTGGAACTAAGTTGATGGGGCTAAGAGAGCAGTTTTATTCTGTTGTCTCTAGTTTGCTTTGGAGACGTTTTCAAAGGTACTGGCATGCTTTGGAGAGGATGAGATGGGTCAGCAGTCTTCACGGAAGTAGGCAGTGGTGGATGAGACAGAAGATGTCATAGGAACAGTGCTCCTTTCTTGTACACTAGGGAAATTTCTTCGATGGCTCTCTCCTTCATGTCCAGTTCTCTGCACATTGTCACAATCAGCATTTATTTTCTGTGGGGCAATGAGTTAAATTCAGGTCTGTGGGATGGACTATGCTAACGAGCAGAGAGTGTACGAGTTATTTCAATGTGTTCCTCTAGAGCCCCTGCAGAAATGGTTTTAGGTATGGTCAGCAGTCCAGCCATGCCTAGGTTGCTAGGGGAATACAGGGAAGTTACAGAGCAAGACACACCTACTAAGAACACACATCCAGGGCTGGAGAGATGGCCTAGCGGTTAAGAGTGCCGACCGCTCTTACAGAGGACCCGGGTTCGATCCCCAGCACCCACATGGCGGCCGAGAGCCGTCTGAAACTCCAATTCCAGGAGAACTCCAGTTCCAGGGGAATCCGAGACCCTCTTCTGACCTCCGCGGCATTGCACGACACGGGTGCACAAACCTGCATGCAGACAGTACATTGATACACATACGGAAATAAAAAAAAAAAAATTAAAAAAAAAAAAAGAACACACGTCCAGGAACATACTTCCTCCATGTGGCCCCGCCTCCTATTCTCTACTTCCCAATAATGCCCTCACATTATTAATTATCAAAAGATAAACCCATTCATTAGGCCAGAGGTTTCAATACTCTCTGCTAATGGCATTTCAGACAGATGCAGAGCTGTGCGTTACTATTCTCCTAAGTGTTTCTTAATCCAGTCAAGTTGACAGTGATGATTAATTATTACATTTGGACATCATTGTGAGCACCATGTTACAAGGAAGGCCCAGGAAGTTTAGCTACCCTGTCCAGAGGGTGGGATTCATTCATCTAGCTTCAAGATTCATAGTCTTTAACTGTATGCAACTTTAAGCATGTTTTTCTTGTTTTTTTTTTTTTTTTTTTTTTTTTTTTTTTTTTTTTTTTTTTTTTTTGCACACATGTGAGTGCAGGTACCTACAGAGTCCAGTAGAGAGTGTTGGATCTCCTAGAGCTGGAGTTGCAGGGAGTTGTGAGCCTCCCAACGTGAGTTCTAGAAACTGAGCTGGGGTCCTCTGCAAGAGCAGTCTGCTCTCTTAACTGCTGAGCCAACTCTCCAGCCCTGGTATTTTTCTTGACTGAACTTGCCTTGTTGAATCTGATGTGCACATTTGTTTTTTTAGGCCTCTCAGAAGGTACCCACTGTCATAGCCAAGAGCAAGTCTTCATTCTAATTCTGTCTGTAATACCACAAAATCCAAATGAATGGAATTGAAAGTAAGGGGTTACATGCATCATCACCCCATGTCCCTCACCACTGAGCATGTTACAGAATCTCCCATCTTGACTGACATGTAACACGTGATATTTGGTTATCAAGTTTAACTTGGGCAGAACCTTACATTCTTCACTATTTTAAAAATCTATTTATTAATTTTAGTTTTTTAATGTACATGAGTGTATTGCCTGCATGTATGTAAGTATACCCATGTCATGCAATACCTATGAAGGTCAGAAGAGTGCATTGGATTCCCCTGGAATTGGATGGTTGTTAGCAGCCATGTGGGTGCTGAAAATCAAACCCAGGTCCTCTGCAATAGCAGTCAGTGCTCTGAAGAGCTGAGCCATCTCTTCAGCCCCATCCACTTTTTTATTGCCTTGGAATATGCCAGAGTCAGTAGAGCATCACACGTTAATCACTGCGTGCACAGCGGGCAATTCTGGAAACAGACAGCCACTAGCAGTTCATGGATGAAAAGTTGCTCCAGAGATCTGAGACGGGGCCATTAATGAGCCATATTGATGAGTAAGAAAGGAGGATTGTGAGGAAGGCTATGTGCTTCTTTGTTCAAGGTGTGTGTTGGGTTTCATGTTGTATTAATGGCATATGAACCAAACCTTTGTTTTAAGCTTGGTGTTCTGCTGTGAGGTCATCTTCTGGTGGCTGTAGTGGAACTGTATGACAGAGTTTTAGTATTTACAATGCTCCTTGAAGTTGAAAACATATGTTAATTGAATCAGACCAAATGGCTTTATATTGATTCATTCATTAATTTTTTGCTCATAGCATAAATTCCACAGAGATATTTGGGGTGCCTCTTTTCTTCAAGGTACTTTTTTATACTCTATGAAAACCAAAGGGACTACAATGGGCTGGTGGCTTTGGAACATCTAAGATTCAGCCCAGGCTAAGGAGATAACAGTAGGTAAATTGCTTGCTGTGTGACCTTGAAGACCTGGAGATCCAATGGAACAGCCAGATGTCCTGGGTGGTCGGACTCTGTCTGTAATCCCAGCCCCACCATTCCTAGATTGAAATGGGAGGCTAAGGCGTATCATCAGTTCAAACTTGCATAAGCATCTCCACAGAGTGGTTAAAGTAATAGAACAGCAGTTCCTCACAAAGTAAAATAGATCTTTTTTTTTTTTTTTAGCCAGTACTTGGTGGACTTATGGATTTGTCTTGATTCAAAGTTGGTAGACTAAGCACTTTGCAGTGACTTTGCTCATGTTTTTATCGAGGGTACTTTGTGGAGATTCATGGTAAAGTCTCTCTTTTGGCTACTTCTTTGATCTGCCATAGAACGTATAGTCAGGCTGGTGGACGGAAGGCGGTCCCATAGACACAATTTTTCAAGAGCCTCAGTGGAATTAATGATCTCCCAAGGAAGCACCACCGCTTTCTGAAGTTTATGTTGGAATAAGCTGATCTGGGATGAGGACTCAGGAAAGGGATCTTGGAAGAACTGAAGCTTCTGCTGTAGTGTTGCCCTGGGCCATAAGCCCAGTCTGGGGCATTCTAAGACCCCACACAGGGACAGTTTAAGGTGTCGCAGGACTGGGATGCCTCTGTATTCCTGGACAGAAGATGGATCTGTCAGTCGTGGCTTCTGATTGAGATTTGATCTCTTGAATTGAATTGTAACGACTTTAAAAAATTTGATTTGTAATTTTTTTATATGTGTGACTGCATGATGTAACGGTACCCATGCCATGCAATGCCCTTAGAAACCAGAAGAAGGTGCTGGATCCCCCGGTTTCATCTGCCATGGAACCTGAACCTATGTCTTCAGCCAGAGCAGCCAGTGCTCTTAAATTCTGAGCCATGTCTCTAGCCCCAAATTGTGAAGATTAAAAAAAAAAAAAAAAAAAAAAAGAGTAGTATATTAAAACTCTGCATTAGAAAAATTTTATTATTATTCATTTTTATCAGCAGGGCCTTTAATTCATCTTAGCCTTCTGAGTTCCCTAATCTCCTTTCTACTTGTCAGAAGTTGTAAGAAATATTAACCCACTGAAGGAATGTTCTCAAGCCTCATTTCAAATGTTAGAATGCATTAGACCCCTAAGTCTTGCATTAGCGGTATTTAGCTGTCTAAATTCATTCCCTTATTGAGCAGGAAAGGTGTGTAGTTAAAAGCAAAAGGGGGCTAGCGACATGATAATTTATAGTCATGGCTTTGAGATCAGAAGTGACTAACATTCTTTCTAATTTAGTGCATGTACCTGCTACTCAACACATGCATAATTGGCTAGTCCAACCAGGTAATTTTCTTGTGTGAAATGGCTATGGCTATTGTTTAAAACTTTTTAGAAAACTAGTACTTCATTTTATTTATTATTGTTGTGGGTGTGTGTGTATGCACATACACAATCAAGTCAGAGAACTAGTTTTGGGAGTTGGTTCTCTCCACTGTGGGTTTTGGGGATCAAACTCAGGTGATCAGCTCTGTGCACCAAGCACTTGTATTTGCTCAGCCATCTTGTTGGCCCAAGAAATAATGGCTTTAAACATGTATGAATGGCTTTTTTGTGTGTCTTTTTTGAGACAGGGTCTTCCTGCAGCCCCTGCTGTCCTGGGACCCACTTTGTAGACCAGGCTGGCCTTAAACTCACAGAGATCTGCCTGCCTCTGCCTCCCAAGTGCTGGGATTAAAGGTATGTGCCACCATGCCTGGCCCATGAATGAATTTTAAACATCCATCCATCCATACACACACACTGTGTTCTTGTTGGTACATATATATCTGTCTTTATACAAACGTTCTTCAAATTTTCTATAATGAACATTTAAACAAACATTTAAAAAAATAAAAGGACTCATTTAAATATAAGCTCTGCAATTATGTGAAGTTTCTTTTTAGTTCTTGAGTCAAAGCAAGCAAATTCTTTGCCATTCCAAGTTATTCGTCCATAAATTAATTGCCCTCGGTGTTGCCTGTGGAATGGGTTCTCGTACATAGTTGACCAAGAAAATACTATGAACACTTAAGTGTAGAATATTCCATCTTACTGAACATTTGTAGGGTGCATATATATAATTTCTAGGCACTTCCTTTGTGGAGTGGCCTTTCCTGCTCTATTTCAGAGCTATGCTGTATTCCATCACAAAATATTCTCTCCCATTGTCTGGGTAGAGTTTCTGTTAGTCCCCTTTTCAAATTAAAGAATTAGTACATTACCATGAAGCTTCCTTTGGTGAAAAGTTTCTTTGCTGAATTGAGCTATTCTTAGGTTCTTAGATTCTCCTGTGAATGTGAAATAGGCTTACTAAGTTGAAAATTGTTGAAATTTTCATACATACTGCTAACTTCTCCTCAGAATATTTGTGTTAGAGTTTAGTACTACCCGCATCATCTCAGATTAGCTTCACATCAATCTTTGTGTGTGACCATCTCTCTGTGTGCACGTATATATGTTTGTGTGAATGTGTGTGGAAGACAGAGGTCTTCCTGATGTTCCTCAGGATCTGTTGCTTCACCCCCGCCCCTCCCCACAAGGTCTTTCAGTGTTCTGTAGTTTGCTGACTAGGCTAGGATGGTTGGCCAAGGACCCCTGCAGGACTGCCTGTCTCCACCCTCCAGCTCTGCTATTATTAGAGCACACCATCACTCCTGGACTCCCAGCTTTTCCACTTGGGCTCCCAGACCAAACTCAGATCCTCCCTGGCCCCTGTCTTTATGTTTTTATCGAGGGTATTTTGTGGAGATTCATGGTAAAGTCTCTCTTTTGGCTACTTCTTTGATCTGCCATAGAACGTATAGTCAGGCTGGTGGACGGAAGGCGGTCCCATAGACACAATTTTTCAAGAGCCTCAGTGGATCTCAGTAGATCTCCACATGTTGAGACTAAGGCGCTCTCTTGTGAGGTTCTCCTTCCGTTCTTCTCTGAAGTGCCCTCTGTATTACTATTCTGTTAAATGGGAGGGAGGAAAGGAATGAATGAAAACTATTTCATGCCCTATATCTCTGGTCTTTGCAGCAGGAGGACACAATAGCCTTTGACTCAGATCTGTTCTGGCAATAGATACATAATGCCTGAAGAAAACGGTGAATGGATCCTTGCATTATGAATATATGATAGGAATAGGAAGGACCTGATATTTTATGAATGAATGAATTTTTCATGGGAATTTTTAATCTAGCTATGCAAAATAATAAAAAAAACAGACACACAGTATTCCGATGCTGAACTGGGTAGTACAAATTGTTTCTCAGGCCGGGCGTGTTGGCACATGCCTTTAATCCTAGCACTTGGGAGGCAGAGGCAGGCGGATCTTTGTGAGTTCAAGGCCAGCCTGGTCTACAGAGTAAGTTCCAGGACAGCTGGGGCTACAGGGAGACCCTGTCTAGAAAAGACCAAAAAAAAAAAAAAAAAATTGTTTCTCAGAAACAAAGTATTTAAGCAAACAGGGAAGACATTCAGGGAGGCCTGAATCAGGTGCAGTGGGGGATAGAGGATAGCAGGCGAAGAGCAGGGTACAGGGAGTCACTCCTATCTGGAGTGTGGGCTGTTCCTTAAGGCTTTGCTTTCCTGGAATCCATGGTGACTACAGGTTTAGGGCAATGGCTCATCTCTGTGCTTTCAGCCTTAAGAATGATGAGCCGGGTAGACAGGCAGTGTCTAAGTGACTCACATGCCTCTAACCCAGAGTAAAGTATAACATGCAGCAGAGGTGCCAGAACTACCTTCTTTAGCTGTTTTCTGAGCTCAAGTGAAGCCTTGGTGCTTTCTAACAAAAGCAGCTTCTTGGTGCTTGGTGTACTATTGTCTCTGATAAGCACAGAAAGTGGTTGGTTTAACTTCAGTCATAACTATTCTTAAGGAAGGCCATGAAGGGCACACATTTGAAGCCTGTGAGAGAACTGGGTTCCCTTCTTAGTGTTTCTGGTGTCACCTGATCACTAGCAGAGGATACCTGCATGGGCTTTGCGGGGTGTTAGTAAGGAAAAAAACATCCATATCAGGTGAGGAAAGGAAAGGATAGCCTTAATTCTTTCATCATCTTCTAACTTCTGTTTGTGTTTTTAGTTTTATGAAACAGACATTCTGAAAGAGTTCTTCTTTCTTCCTTGTTTTCATCAGTTACTACCAAACAAATGCAAAAAAGTGAGAGAAAAATTCAAGGAAGACTGGAAAAAGTTAACTTTTAAAATTAGGTGCTGTTCCCAGACCAGAGCACATAAAAAAAAATTAGGTTCTGTGTTTTTTAATTTGGTAACTGATTTAGTATCAAGGAAAATGTTGAGTAAATTGCATCTGCTCTGGACCTAAAGAGGACATTCTCAGTAACTAAAGGTCCTGCGCCCCTCCCCCAACCAGTGCTCACCAGCACCCCTCCTGAGACTAGTGGTGACTAAATGAATTACAGGCTTCCATGGGGCACTAGCAGCTAGTGGAATGCTTTTCGGGATTTCTCTTGATATCCTGCTATTTGCTTCTCTTTGGCATCTTATGCAAAGAGGAAAACAGCCCCACGTGGATCTGTTTTACAAGATATGCCAAATGAAATATGAAGTATTAAGTGCCACAGACCCACAGTGGTTTGGAGGTCTGTTTATATGAACTCACTCAGCAAGCCTGCTGTGTCAAGAAAAGTGTTCCTTATCAAAATGTCTTTCCTTTTTTCTCCAAGTCGCATGTGTATGGAGGGAGTTGAGGAGACAATTCAGTGTTAATAAATGAAAACAATTTCTCTAAATTTCCCCTTACACTTGAGTACTCTGTCTGTAGAGAGAAGGAGAGCTGATTATATCATACGTCCTTCTATTTGTCCAGCATCTTCTGAAAATGCTTGTGTTACATCGAGGCTTTGTCCACATTAGCAGTTTTATCTGCAAGGAAAGGATTTCTGATTTGCTAACTAGAGCACTTGCTTTTCAGAACGGGTATCCAACTGTGTTGGAAATCATTTAGCATTTTTTTGAGATGGGAGCCCCTGGGTACCTGTACATTCCTGTTACTTCTTTTAATGTATCTTGGATAATAGTGTCTTTAAACAAAATAATCATCCCCCTTCTCCTGTTCTTCTTCTGTACTTTCCCTCACTCCGCCTCTCTTTTTTCTTCCTCTTTCTCCTGTTCTTTCTCTCCTCCTTCCCCCCTCTTCCTCTTCTTTCTCCATCCCTTCTCTCTTTTGCCCTATCCTCCCTCGCTCCCTCCTCTCTCCTCCCCTTCCTTCCCCCCACCCCTTTTTAAATTTCTTTCTTCTTAAGCAGGAACTTACTATAAAGCATTTAAGTCATGCTGGCTCCTACAGTGTTGTCAAGGATATTTTCCCCTTGTGTGATTGCTGAAGAGCTTTGGAATCAACACTACCCAGCCACATGTAGAGTCAGTTTTCTCTTCTGATTTCCAATAAACAATATTTACCACCCTTACCTGCCAAGATGCCTCAATGCTGTCTGTTTAACATGAATTAGTATTGTTTTAAAATGTTTTTTTAACTCTTTATTCCCTTATTAAATAGTATATATTCCATTTGTGATTTTTAGCTAATTAATATTTTCACCAGTCTTTCTTTTTATCTTAGTTTCTCAATGTCAAGGGCAGTGGTCTTTGAAATTGAGAGTGGTGACATGGTGGTTAATTTTCTATCCACATGCTAAAATGCCGGGAACAGAAGCGACTTAAGAAGAGTGTATTTCAGCTCACAGTTGCAGATGGTTGCAGCCACAGTGGTGGGGAAGGCTTAGCAGCCTGCCACAGGTCAGGAAGCTGGCTGGTCACATGTTCTCAACACACAGGAAACAGAGAAGGCAAAGTGGAAGTGCGGTTAGGCTATAAACTCTCAAAACTCTTCCTCAGTGACATACTTCCTCTAGTAATTCTCCACATCCTAAAAATTTCATCATCTTTCCAAATAACACTGCCAACCAGGTGTTCCAATATGAGCTCACGGGACATTCCACATGCAAACCACCACAGGCAGTTATGCGACATGTGACTGCCTGTGATTGGGTATATTTAGACCACAAAAGCATTTGTTAATATTCTTCATTGCGGGCTGGAGAGATGGCCTAGCGGTTAAGAGCACCGACTGCTCTTGCAGAAGACCCGGGTTCGATCCCCAGCACCCACATGGCGGCCGAGAGCCATCTGAAACTCCAATTCCAGGAGAACTCCAGTTCCAGGGGAATCCGACACCCTCTTCTGACCTCCGCAGCATTGCACGACATGGGTGCACACACCTGCATGCAGACAGTACATTCATACACATACGAAATAAATAAAAAATAATTTAAAAAATATTTTAAAAAATTTTCTTCATTGCTTTTTATCTGTTTCCTTAAATTTACATCCTATCTCCAAATACCTAATTTTTTTTTTTTTTTTTGGTCTTTTTGAGACAGGGTTTCCCTGTAGCCCCAGCTGTCCTGCAACTCACTCTGTAGACCAGGCTGGCCTTGAACTCATAAAGATCCACCTGCCTCTACCTCCCTAGTGCTGGGATTAAAGGTCTGTGCCACCATGTCTGGCATACCTGATTTTTATAGATAATAATAAACTATTATTCTGCTGATTATAATTATTCATGGTCAAAGCTAACCAGACAATCACTTAAACCTGCAATATTGGCCAGGAACTCTCGTCCATCTTGGGGAAGCTGAGCTAGATAGTGGTAACATCAGAAAGTCCTGTAAGCTCTTAACCTGTTTAAAATGACTAGGGTGTGATGACTCCGGCTGAGGCAGGAACCACTCTTCTGAGTTTTGAAGCTTCCCTCTACTTTTGCTTAATAGTTTCATGTAAATGGCAGATAACTTCTTAAAATGAAAATGATACCTTTAATATCAAAGAAGACACCTCTGGGTCCAGGTCTAAGACTAGTGGCTGTGATGTCTGTTGATAAGGAATGCACGTAAAGGAAGGTATTGAAAGCTGCTGATTATAGCAGGGTTTATGGCTGATTTGAGAATTCTCCCATGACTTTTGTAAGCACTTAGCACAGATGTTTGCTGATGGCTTGTCCTAAATGTGTGTTATTAGTACTGCTATTGACTGTTTTGTTCTTAGAACACATTTCCAGTTAGATGTGGTACCCCATGCCTGTAATCTCACTTCTTAAGAGGCTGAGTCAGGTGAGTTTTGGTCAGCTTGGGCTGCAGAGTGAGTCCCTGTCTCAAAATATCAAAACAAATGAGAAAATTCAACACCCTTTCCCTTGGAGATTCTGATTTGATGTCCAAAGAATGTGAACTTTTTGTTTGTTTTTGGTCTTTTTGAGACAGGGTCTCTCTGTAGCTGTGGCTGTCCTGGAACTCACTCTGTAAACCAGGCTGGCCTTGAACTCACAGAGATCCACCTGCCTCCCAAGTGCTAGGAGAATGTGAGCTTTTTAAAAAATGTTTTTAAAATTTATTTATTTTATGTACATGTCTGCATGTATGTAAGTGTAGCCATGTCCTGCAGTGTCCGTTCGTGGATGTCAGAAGATGGCCTGGGATCCTCTGGAAATGGAGTTTGGGAAGGTTGTTAGTCATCATGTGGGTGCTGGGAACTGAGCCTGGATCCTCAACAAGAGCAGTCAGCACTCCCAACCAGTGGGCTATCTCTGCCTCACTTTATTTCATTTTACTGGGTTTTTTTGTGTCTTTTTGAGATAAGATTTCCCCTTATCCCCAGCTGGCCTGGGACTCACTATGTAGACCAGGATGGCCTTGAACTAACAGAGATCTGCCTGCCTCTGCGTCCTGAGTTCCGGGACTGAAGCCGTGTGCCACCACGCTTAGCCACTTTACTTATCTTAACGTTGTATTTATTATTTTTATCATATTTGTATTGTATGAGAGTTTTGTCTGTGTGTGAGTAAACTATCTGCATGCAGTACCTACAAAGCCCAGAAGAGAGAGTTGGATCTTCTGCAACTGTTGTTACAGAGAATTCTGATTTTCCACGTAGATGCTGGGAACTGAACCCTGGTCCTATGGAAGAGCAAAAAGTGCTCTTAATACTGAGCTATCTCTCTAGTGCCTTGTTCTGTTTAAGACAGGGTCTCATGTAGTTTTATGGCTGGTATCTTGTTCCCTATGTAGCCAGAGTAACCTTGAACATCTCGTCGCAATGGTTCCACCTCAGAATTGCTGTGATGACAGGCCCATTCCACCATGCTGGTCTGTAATGTGCTGGCAATGGAACCCATGACCACCAGAGCTATTCCAGCACCATGCTGGTCTGCGATGCGCTGGGAATGGAACCCATGACCTCATCTGCTCCACCAGCACTCTGCCTGCTCAGTTGCATCCCCAGTTCCCACCATCTTTTGTTTCTTTTATATTCTCTTTGTTATGTGTCCTTAGGAAACCTCATTTATATCATGCAGCCCTTATTTCTCAAATAAGGCCTACTTCATCCTGGGGAGATCTACAAAGGTGAGGAGATCGAACTGTGCCCTGCCCGTGGAGAACTGAGTTCTAGTATTTCACAGGGAAGTTCCTTGTTAACCCTGTTGTGGAAACTGTAGTTTGCTGAAAACTTGTGAAGATCATCACAGGCAGCTCATGTGGGCTGGGCGTATGGATGGCAACGGCCTTGGCAGAATATCTCTTGATCTTGTCAGAGCTGAGATGGAGGCTTGAGGATTTCTAACAGATTGAGAAACCCTTCTTGGGGAATTCTGGCTAAGACATCACTTGAGTGATAGAAGGATCTGTTTTCAGCTCTGGCCCTTTGAGCATTTTTATCAAAGAACTCGACAAGAGAAATGAATTTATTAAATTTGTGGTTGGGAGACATAGGTCAGAAATTGGAGGGGAAAAAATGAGGCTCTCCCCAGTTCCCAAGAGGTCAGATTAGGGAGGGAAAATAAAATAGCGTGGAATTAAAAAAAAAAAAAAAAAAGCACCAGTCTAGTGATGGGAAATGCAGGCTGCGGCTCAATCACAGCTCCTCTGAAGCTGCGGAGTGACTCTCCTTGTCCATATGCTCATTTACTCCTTAGAGCTTCCACGATAGCCAACCAGATTCATCCTAGTTAGTTTTTACTGTCAACTTTTCACAACCCAGAGTCACCTGGAAATTGGGAGTCTCGACCGAGAGATTTCCCAGATCAGATTGTCATGTGCCATGTCTTTAGGAGATTGCCTTGATTGTTGGTTGTTTTGCAAAGCATTGCCACCTCTGGGCAGCCATCTTGGGTTGAAGGCTAGCTGAGCCCGAGCTAGGGAGCAGAGTTCTTCCATTGTTTCTTCTTCATTTCCCTCCCTGACTCCATGCAGGGATGGGTTGGGACCTGGAAGTGTCAGCCCAGTCAACCCTTTCCTCCCCAAGTTGCTTTTATCACAGTAACAGAAAAGAAAGCAGCACACGATCAAAGAGTAACATAGCAACAAGACCACGCTGGCCTCGGAAATAGGGTCCCCTTTGTAGTCATGTCTTTTTTTAGGTTAAAATACAACATCTGGCTCAGTATGGCAGAGACTTGACATTCACGAGAAGATGGACTTGATTTCACAAGGCATTATTTCTCAATCATGTTTTGTTTTTTTATGTTATTGCCAAGGCTCTTTAGATTATTTCCCCCTTAACCAGGTCCTTTATCCCCTGAAATTTCAGTACCATATACAGATTGTATATCTGAAATCTTCCCTATATGTTATATATACTTTTTTTTTTTTTTTTTTTGCTGTTTTTGAGACAGGGTCTCCCTATAGCCCCCGCTGGCCTGGAACTCACTCTGTAAACCAGGCTGGCCTTGAACTCACAGAGATCTGCCTGCCTCTGCCTGCCTCTGCTTACCAAGTGCTAGGATTAAAGGCATGCACCACCACACCCGGCTTAAAGGTGGCTCTTAGTGCCACATGGGTGCTGGGAATCAAACCCAGGTCCTATGCAAGAGTAGTTGGTGCTTTTAAGCACTGAGCCATCTCTCCAGCCCCACATTATATATACTTTTTTGTTTTGTTTTGTTTTGTTTTTTTCAAGACAGGATCTCCCTGTAGTCCCAGCTGTCCTGGAACTCACTCTATAGACCAGGCTGGCCTTGAACTCACAAAGATCCACCTGCCTCTGCCTCCCGAGGATTAAAGGCGTGCGCCACCATGCTCGGCTACATTATTTATACTTTAAACATGAAAAGATCCAGGCAGTTTTGTGTGCTAAGTACACTTTTTTAAATTCTATTTATTTTTCTATGTGTATGAATGTACTGTCTGCATGTAGGTCTGTGCACCCATGTCGTGCAATGCCGTGGAAGTCAGAAGAGGGTGTCGGATTCCCCTGGAACTGGAGTTAAAGACGGTTCTCAGCCACTATGAGGGTGCTGGGAATCTAACCCGGGTCTTCTGCAAGAGCAGTTGGCGCTCGCTCTTAACCGCTAGGCCATCCCTCCAGCCCCACTAACTATACTCTTTAACAGGAGAACAATGCCTATGCCATGAGAGTGCCTGTCCTGTAGAGAAAGACCTCCGTAAGGAAGGTTCCTGGAGGGCTGGACAGATGGCGCATCTCAAGGTTCTTTTATATTTTTAACCATTTAAGAGTATAAAAACAGGGGCTATATGGGCTGGAGAGATGGCCTAGCAGTTAAGAGCGCTAACTGCTCTTGCAGAGGACCTGGTTCGATCCCCAGCACCCACATGGCGGCTGAGAACCATCTTTGACTCCAGTCCCAGGGGAATCCGACGCCCTCTTCTGACCTCCGAGGCATTGCATGATACGGGTGCATAGACCTACATGCAGACAGTACATTCATACACATAAAAAAATAAATAAAATTTAAAAAAACAAACAAACCAGAGGCTGGAGAGATGGTTCAGTGGTTAAGAACACCGACTGCTCTTGCAGAGGACCCAAGTTCGATTCCTAGCACCCACATGGCAGCTAAGAACAGTCTTTGACTCCAGTTCCAGGGGAATCCGACACCCTCTTAAGTCCTCCCCAGCATTGCACTTCAGGGGTTCACCAGCCTACATGCAGATAGTACATTCATACACATAAAAAATTAAATAAATAAAAATTTAAAAAAGAGGAAGTTTCCTGGAAAGTATTTTTCTACAGTTTTAAAAATATTTTTTGGTTAATTAGAGAATTATATTAAATTCTCAACATATGCGTCTTTCTAGATAAGGGGGTGTCTTTTAACCCTGGTTCTTTTTTTTCTTTTTTTTTTTTTTTTTTTTTTTTTNCCTTCACACTTGTACCCTTCATGCTTTTGAAGCCAGAACCATGTGAATAGCACTGCCAAGTTTGGCTGCAGCCTGGGAGGGACCCTGGCCTGCTTCACCCTCATTAGCAGCTTTTCTATGCTGAGGTTTTCTTGGAGCAGGAAACCCCTCCAGCATTTTCATTTCACAGGTTGGAGGCTTAGTTGGGTGTGGTCTTGCCAGGAAGGTACTCTTTCCATTGTTTAAGTGAAAATCTCTAGGCCTCTCCTTAATGGCATGTGTCTAATCAAAGAGAACCATTAGCGCATGCCTTGGCTCCAACATTAATCTTTTGGGGGGGTTCTTTTCGAGACAGGGTCTCCCTGTAGCCCCAGCTGGCCTACGAGCCTATGGCCTTGAACTCACAGAGATCTGCCTGCCTCTGCCTCCTGAGTGCTGGGATTAAAGGCGTGTGCCACCATGTCCAGCTGACATTTATAAATTATTATTTTTTTTATTTTATTTTCGTATGTGTATGAGTGTACTGTCTGCATGTAGGTTTGTGCACCCGTGTCGTGTAATGCCGCGGAGGTCAGAAGAGGGTCTCGGATTCCCCTGGAACTGGAGTTCTCCTGGAATTGGAGTTACAGACGGTTCTTAGCCACCATGTGGGTGCTGGAGATCGAACCTGGGTCCTCCGCAAGAGCAGTCGGTGCTCTTAACCGCTAGGCCATCTCTCCAGCCCCGACATTTATAAATTATTTTTATCTTGTCTGTGAGTGTGTTGCCTGCATGTGTATAAGATCACCCGTGATATGCAGTACCCATAGAAGTCAGAAGAGGGTGTCATATCCCCTGGAACCAGAGTTATGGGTAGTTGTTAGCTACCATGTGGGTTCTGGGACTCGGACCCAGGTCTTCTGCAAGAGTAGTCAGTGCTCTTAACCACTGAAGCCATCTCTCTACCCCCTCCCCACCTCCATTTTAAATTTCTTTGTACTTTAAAAAATATCTTTTATATTGGTAATATATTCATATGATTCCACATCTGGTCAGTATAAAAGAGAAAATACTGAAAAATCACCTTTTTGTTTATTCTTTTTTTGTTTTCTTTTTCAATATATATATTGAATTTTTGTGCATTTCGTGTAATACATCTTCCCTTTCTACACTGCACCAGCTCCTTTATGTATGTTAAAGTCTTTTGAGTCAAAGTTTGTTTGTTTGTTGTTTGTTTGTTTTGAGACAGAGTCTCACTACCTAGCCCTGGCTGGCCTGGAACTCATAAACATCTGCCTGCCTCTGCCTCCAGAGTGCTATAACTGATGTTGTGTCTTACCATGCCTGGTTTTCTTATTTGTTCTTACTATGTTGGTATTAGTGTAGTTTCTCAAATAGGCTTGCATAGGTATTTGACATGCATAAAGGTAAATACACATGGTGATTTCCTTTCTTCTTCCATTGACGTGATGGAGAGTGAATGTGTAGTCTTATCACTGATTTTCCTTGGTCCTATTTTTATTTTGAGACAGGGTCTTCCTTTAGCGCCCCCCCCCCAGCTGGCCTGGAACTCTCTATGTAGACTAGACTGGCCTTGATCACAGACATCTGCTTCTCAGGTGCTGGGATTAAAGCTATGTGCCACTATGCCCAGCTCTATTTTCTTATTTTATTTTATTTTATTTTATTTTATTTTATTTTATTTTATTTTATTTTTAGTCAGGGTTTCCCTTTAGCCCCAGCTGTCCTGGAACTCATTATATAGAGGAGGCTGGCCTTGAGCTCACAGAGATCTTCCTGCCTCTGTCTCCTGAGTGCTGGGATTAAAGGTGTGTGCCACCACTCTGTCTTATTTTCTTATTTTAAAATACATGGCAGTATGCTATAATGCTTAGAAATATTATACTTACCTGGCAGGGGAGATACCATGATCAAGAAATATGGGGCTGGAGAGATGGCTGGCTCAGCGGTTAAGAGCACTGACTGCTCTTGCAGAGAACCTGGGTTCGATTCCCAGCACCTACATGGCGGCTAAGAACTGTCATTAGTGCCAGGCAGAGGCAGGTGGATCTCTATGAGTTCAAGGCCAGCTTGGTCTACATAGCGAATTCCAGGCCAGCTGGGGCTACAGGGAGACCCTGTCTGTCTGAAACACACACACACACACACACACACACACACACACACACGCACGTGCACACACACACACACACACGCAAAAGAAAGAAAAAAGAAAAGAAAGATATAACTTGGAGATTTTTACCTTAAGGAGCCCCCTCTTTCTCTTCTTCTCTCCCTCCCTCCCTTCCTCCCTCCCTCCTTGAGGACTCTCTTTCATCTCTCTTTGTTTGTCATACTCTACTTGACCAGCCCTTATCTTGATTCTCATCTTGGATGTTTCTGGCAGCTGCCATTACCATCCTTATCCTTGTATTTACCAATGAGTACACCTACAGAATTCACACCACAAGAAAGGAGCACACACTGACAGTTTTAATAGTTACGCCCTTCCATATGGCTTGTCATTTCTATAAATGAAACCACTTATTTGAATGTGTCACCCTAAATTCTGTGTATTCAGAATTGTTGGTGTGTGCAAATTTCGCAGGAGGTGCTGGAGAGCTGGCTCAGTGGTTGAGCCCTGGCTGCTCTTGTGGAGGTCCTGGATTCAATTCTCACCTTCCACATGGAGGCAAATAGTCACCCATAACTTCAGTTCTTGGGGAGTTGATGCCCTCTTCTGACCTCTGTGGGCATTGCTTGCATGTGGTGTACCTTCATACATACAAGTGAAACACCCATAAAATAAAAATAAATAAAAACCTTGTTTAGTAATTTCACTTGTCTTTCTCATTCTTCCTGAGGTAGAGTCTACATTAAAGAGCCATTTGAAATCCTTGTTCTTTTTTGAAGTCTTCCTTTGCCAATTTTGATACAGAATTTTGTGTTCATTGATTTTTTTTGTTGTTTTGTTTTGTTTTTGGTCTTTTTGAGATAGAGTCTCCCTATGGGCCCAGTTGTCCTGTAACTTACTGTGTAGACCAGGCTGGCCTTGAACTCACAGAGATTCACCTGTGAGTTTATTGATTTATATAAACTCTTATTATTAAGAACTTTCCCTTTGGGTTATGAATCTCTTCTGCTTGTAACTTATCTCTTAATGCTTCTTACAATGATTATGTAGACCAAGTTGGCCTTGAATTCACAGAGATCCATCTGCCTCTCCCTCCTGAGTGCTGGGATTAAAGGCCTGTGCCACCACACACAGTCTTTTTTTTTTTTTTTTTTTTTTTTTTGTTTTGTTTTTGTTTTTTCCTTTTCGAGACGAGGTCTCCCTGAGCCCAAGCTTCCTGGAACTCACTCTGTAGCCAGGCTGGCCTTGAACTCACAAAAGATCCGCCTGCCTCTGCTCCCAAGTGCTAGTGATTAAGGATGCACCACCAGCCTGGCGTCTTATTTATTTTTTAAGCTGGCATCACTGTGGATTGCCCTAGGATGGCTTAGACGCCCTTTGTAAGCAGAGTGCCTAAGCTACAGGTAACTTCCTGCCTCTGCTTCCGCCCTCAGTGCTGGGGTTAAATGCATGCACCTTAGGCTCAACAGTCGGTAATGGTACCTTCTTTTTTTTTTTGTCTGTTTGAGGGACAGGGTCCCACCTGTAGCGCCTGCTGTCCTGACTTTCACTCTGTAGACCAGGCTGGCTCTGGAACTCAACAGAGACCCTGCCTCTGCCTCCCAAAAAAAAAAAAAAAAAGTGCTAAGATTAAATGGTGTGCGCCACCACCTGGCTTAATAGAAAGTCTTTTTTAAATAAATGTTTTCTGTTTTTAAGGTTTAGATAAGATGCAGAAACACTTTCCTTCTCGCATAATTTTATCACCATTATATCTTGCATTTTAGTTTATTTGTAAATATTTTAAATTGGAATACATTTATGTTTTTCCTCCAGTAAGTGATTTATTTTCACACCATGGTGTGGTGTTCTGTACTGAACATACTGTGCTTACCAAGTCCCTCCTGATGAATATTTATCTTAATTCCATGTCTTTCATATTGTAAACATTGTTAAAATCAAATATCCCATCTTATCTGCATCTTTTGGAGTTGGTGGGGGTGGGCACAAGGATTTGCATGTCACACTGCCTGTGTTATTCACTATTTCCACAGCAGAGAAAGGAAAGATTTCCTGGAGAGTCACAGTCTAAATATCCTGGCATTTCTGTCTCTAATGGCTCTCCAACATTGATATCATATTTAGGTGGCCTTGGCTATATGTTCATGAATAGACATGACTATGATGCAATAAAACTTTATTCATAAAAACATGTGGTCAGCCATATTTTGAATTTTTTTTTATTTATTTTATTATATTATATTTTATGTGTATGAATGTATTTGTCTTGCAGGCAGGGTCTGCGCACCCGTGTCGTGCGATGCCGCGAGGTCAGAAGATGGTCCTCGGATTCCCTGGAACTGGAGGTTCTCCTGGAACCGGAGTCACAGACGGTTCTTACCGCCATGGTGGGTGCGGGGATCGAACCCGGGTTCCTGCAAGAGCGGTTCCGTCGCTCTAACCCGCTAGGCCATCCCCCACGCCCCAGTGGCAGCCATATTTGTAGAAGGCCACAGTTTTGCAAACTTTTTTTTTTTATGTATAAAATTTATATTATTTTTTAATTTGTTTTTTTTGTATGTGTTCGGAAGGTACATGTCTGCATGTAGGTTTGTGTACCTGGTCCAGCAGTGCTGCAGAGGTCAGAAGAGGGTGTCCAGTTCCCCTGGAACTGGAGTTAAAGATGGTTCCAGCCGCCATGGTGCTGGGGATTGAACCCGGGTCCTCGGCAAGACAGTGTAGTGCTCTTAACCAGCTAGGCCATCTCTCTAGCCCAAAACCTTATTAAAGCATGGATTATATCCATAGGTCTGCAATACTTACTATATGAGTACAAATTTCCTAGCTTCTAGCATCAGTTTCTTTCTCATAAAACAAATAATCTTGGGGCTGGGGAGATGGCTCAGCAGTTAAGAGCACTGACTGCTCTTACAGAGGACCAGGTTCGATACCACGCACCCACATGGCAGCGAAACCGTATTTAACTCCAACAGTCAGCTCCAGGAAAACCAATGCCCTCTTCTACCATCCGTGGCCATTTGTATGACATGGTTGCACCAACCTAAATGCAGAGCAGTAACTGATACACATAAAGAAATAATAAATAAATAAAAAAAAAATGCTAATACATACACTGACCCGAATCGTTGGAAGGATCAAAGAAGGTAAAGTATAGGTAGCTTTAATCACCGTGAATATAATGAACATTCCCCCAGTGAATGAAGTGAGACCGATGTCATTTCATTGATACCTAATCTAAATGTCACTCAGTCATTTGACACCTGGTACAGGACAAGTGTTTCAAACACTCATCAAGATAAATTTCTTTCTTATTGATGACTCCTGTAGTCACAGAGTAAAAGTTTACAGCAAAGGCCTCCAGAGCTAGTTTCTTATCCTTTTGTTAAATGAGATCTTTAAACCCTTACCCAACTTTATGTTTCCCTTATAGAGGAAAAAAATCACAGGAGCAAAGGAGGAATCAGATATCATCCCCACATATGCCAGGCAGTGTACATTCTTCATTGTTGCCTTCATAATTTGACGTTTTTGTCTTAGTGATGAATATAGAATGTGTGAATCATTTAGCTGTTGATCTTAAACCAGCATTCTGATTATATCCTGTACCGTTAGTGACAAGCAGCAGAGAGTCTGCCCCAATAGTTCTAAATGCAAAGATGCTTGCCCTAGAAATATCTCAAGATCAAATTTAAATTCCAATTGTGGTTTGATCAGGGCTCTGCTTATTTCTTTTTTCCTTCCTCTTGTTCTCTGTTTGGGTGCTTTTCCCATTATTTTGTCCCAAGAGTTCAGGCCCCTCCCTTCCGTCTTCCAGTCCACATTTGGGGAAGAGACAGCTTTTCATTTTCTTTTTTTTTTTTTTTTATAAATTTTAATTTATTTCTGGTATGTGGTATGAATGTATGGTCTGCATGCAGGTCTGTGCAACCCGTGTCGTGCAACGCCGCGGAGTTCTGAAGAGTCTCGATTCGGCCCTGAACTGGAGTTCCCTGAGAATTGGAGCTTCAGACGGTTCTCAGGCCGCCCATGTGGGTGCTGGGGATCGAACCCGGTCCTCTGTAAGAGCGGTCGGCGCGCTTAACCGCTAGCGCCATCTCCCAGCTTTTCCCTTTGAGTCAACAATACAGAGGCTTGGGAATAGCAAAAACCTAAATCATAGCCCCCAAGTAGGAGAACCCCACACTATAATTGATATAAGCTTCATCCAACACATTTCTTGACTTAGTCTGCTGTTAAAAATGATAAGTCTCAGTGTGTTGCCAAATCGAGGCAGTTGTCATTACTGAAGCTGGGTCAGAGCCATGCTATTAAGGACTTAGGGTTTAGATGTGGTTCTCAGAGGAAAGTACCAACAGTCATGTTTGTCGAGTACTTACTTAACCATGTATGATTTCTTGGAGTGATAATTTATCACATTCCTATAGTTAAATGTAGGGACTTGTCTAGTAATGTATGAAGACTGGCCAGGACTATCAGCAAATTTTAAGCCAGACATGGTAAGTTCGTGGCCTTTAATTCTAGGGTGGGAATGCACGAGGCAGACGATGGTTCATGAGTTCAAGGCCATTCAAGATCTACAGACTGAGATCTAGGTTAGTTTGGAGGCTCTTTTCTTAAAAAAACCAAAAGCAACCAAAATGAAGACAGATATGTTCTTTACAGTGTTTTGCTATTACCAGAACTTTTCTTACAAGAATTGTAATTTGTGGGGAATTTGAACATTTCTTTTTTAAAGGGAAATGAGTCTTGATCCAATACAAGTAGGACCATGTTCACTTCCACTCTCTAGAGCTACAATATTAGTAGAAAGAGGAAACCTGTAACTCAACTATCACCATTTGCCCCCTCTGCACCCTTGTCAGACACTGCAAATGGATCTGGTTGTCATCGATAACCATACAGTCATAGTTACACAATCTGGGGATTTTGGGTGCTAGCATATGAGTCAACTGTATCTCTCCTCTCTCTTTGTTCTAGAAGTCAAGTTGTGTAGCATTCTCTATGTTCTGTTGTATGACTTCTTTAGTCTTTCTCTAATTGTTATTTCTGTTGTAACGTCGTAGGAAGTAAGCATGTTTTTTTTTTTGATCTTTTTTTTTTTTTTTTTTTTGGTCTTTTCAAGACAGGGTCTCCTTGTGTCCCAGCTGTTCCTGGGAACTCAACTCTGTAGACAGCTGGCCTGAACTCACGAAAGATACCCACCTGCCGCTGCATCCCGAGTGCTGAGGATTAAAGAGCGTTGTCACCACGCCCTCAGTAAGACTTTTAAAAGCAGATCTTTTTCCAAATAAAGTTACTACTGGTTGCTTGAGATGTATCTCACTTGAATAAAGTGGAAAACTTCATGCCTGGAACCAAATTATCCCAGTTTTTATAAACATGTAAGATGTTCCATAGTCCAAATTCTGATAGATTAATAGTTCAGGTGCATGCTATAACCAATTCTGTTCTGTGTCTGTAAGATACCAGAGTAATGGTGGCCCAGCTTGAAACCATACCCGTTTGCTTTTAAGGTATTTAATGATCCCAGCTAGTGGGAGAAGGTTTGTGTCAAATGTTTGAATGTCAGGTAAACCCAAAGTGTGAGGTAAATTTTTACCTCAGATACCTGTAAATATACCTAGTTTTTGAGTGACCAAGTTGGCTCCTCCCTTGTCAAATACCTGTGCCATCAGCTCCTGAGTACCCCTTGTGTTGCCTTGACCTGCGGCTCAGGTATCCTCAGTGGCCATTATTGCCTTTTTACCTTTTCAGAGAAGCAAGATGGGCTCTCAAAGAGACCACTGAGTCTTAAGATAGGTCCCGAGCCAGGCGTGGTGGCACATGCCTTTAATCCTAGCACTTGGGAGGCAGAGGCAGGCGGATCTTTTGTGAGTTGTTGAGGCCAGCCTTGTGAGTGAGTTCCAGGACAGCTAAGAAGCAGGGAGACCCTGTCCTCAAAAAGACCAAAAAAAAAAAAAAAAAAAAAAAAAAGATTAGGTCCTGGGTGGTAGAGAATTTGCATGTCAGCGAGGCTACCTGGTATATATATGATGTCAAGCATTTTAAAAATTATTTATTTTATAATTTATACATAGGGGAATTTTTGCCTATCATGTATGTAAAGTGAACCATATGTGCAATAATGCCCATGGAAAGTCAAAGAGGTGTCAGATCCCCGGACTGGAGTTTATAAGACAGCTTGTAAGCTGCCATGTGGGTGCTGGAATTCAAGCTGGGTCCCTCAGCAAGAGTAGCCTGTGGCTCTAACCACCCTGGCCATCTCTCCTGCCCCAGAGCAAGTCATTGATCATTTCATAAGAAGCTTATTAGTAAGAGGAAATGGAAGCCTAACATTTAAAACTAACAATATATAGCATATTTTCTCATCTTGAAAGGAATTGTACATTCTCCATACTGACTTTAAGAATTGGACTATTTCCCCTAGCACAGATGAAAAACCCATAAAGGAAAAAAAAGAAGATGAAAATAGACGTTAATAAAGTAGAAGCAGTAGAGCAATGTGAGTACTTTTTACCATTTTCCCCGTTTTCCCACGTCCAACAATAGATGCATAAATAGCAATTAAGCTACTAGTTCTGTTGTGAGCAAAGACATCGTAAGCACAGTCCTCATAAAGTTTATTTTAATTAAAAATGGAATAATTTAAAGATGTGGATTAGATCGAGAGAAAAAGCTTAATTATACTTAGTAATAAAAATTGAATTATACATATTTTGGATTTTTTGCTTTTGTTTAAAAGTCGACAAGAAGATGCTGAGTAATAAGCCTAGATCCAGGTAGTGTTTTTAATAAAGGTTCCTTGAGGGGGGCATTAATAAACATATTTGACTAGAAATAGCATATAACATGTATAGTTAGTTTTTATTTTTAATTAAGTTTAGACAGAATTCATTATCTGTTAATGGCTTTTCATTAGTGAACAGAAACCATTATTTGGATCTATTGTGGAAAAATAATTTCAAAGTGCATACTTATGTTTAGAAAATACCATTAGTTTTAAAGACCATGGTGTTGGTTGTGGTACATAGGTAGGGATTGAAACTGTTGTCAGTTTTAATTACGAATGATTTATAATTAGTCCTAAATTGAAATGTCTATGTCTTATCTCTGGTCCTTTATTGACGAGAACTATACTGAAGTAAGACAGTTTGTCTTATGTCTAGAAGAGTCTTGTTGCTGAGTGTTTTTGTCCTTATCTGGACCCTTAAGTCTTGTTTCTGAGTTTGGGTAGGGCTGGCCATGAGGCAAAATTAAGATGCTTCTCTCAGACTTTTATTTGAAATTTGTTTGAACAGAATAACTAGTATTGGTTTGTNTTAATGTTTTTACAATCACATCACAAGCCGGGTGTGATGGGCATGCCTTTAAATCCTAAGCACTCAGGAGGCAGAGGGCAAGGCAGGCAGATCTCTGTGGGTACAAGGCCAACCTGGTCTACAGAGAGATCAAACAGGCCAGCTGGGAGTAAACAGAGACCCTGGCTCAAAATACCCCCCCCCAAAATCCACATCACAGCTGGGTATAGTGGTTGCATGCCTTTAATGGGCAGAGGCATTTCGTTGCCGAGGCAGAAGCAGGTGGGATTTCTGTGAGTTAAAAAGTCAGCCTGGTCAACATAGCAGTTCCAGGCTAAGCGGGGGAAACAGGGACACCCTGTCTCAAAAGACAAAAAAAAAAAAAAGAAAAAACCACATCACAGTGCAGAGTCTATGTAGATCAGGCTGGCTGTAAACTCACAGCCCTCCGCTTCAACAAACCCGCCATGTACTATTATACGTGTGTGCCAACCCCTCCCTCTTCCTCCCCCCAAGGAGGCCATTCTTTTGTGATACTCGCCAATAAAGGGGAGAAAAAAAACTGCATGAAACTGCAAAGACACCAAACAAACATACAAGTTTTGTTAAATGTGTCAAACTTTCAGTATTACTGTATGCATTTGGGAGCTGTCTGTGGTCTAACAGATGACACAGATGAACAACGATCTACAAATAACGCCAGGGTGGCTGGTGTGTGCTTTCTTCGTGAACAGAATCTGCACAAAGAATCCGCAAAGACAAAAAGGCTGGAATGCTAGCCATGGTGGCGCACCATTTAATCACAGAACTCGGAGGCAAAGGCAGGCAGATCTCTGTGTTTTCAAAGCCAGCCTGGTCTAGCCTGTTCTACATAGCAGTTCCAGGCCACTTGGGGCGACAAGGAGACCCTGTCTCGAAGAGAAAAAAATAAATAATAATAATAAATAGAAAAAAGCTGGGGAAATAGGAAGGGTGGGGGGGGGGGGGGTACCCAGCAAGCTTTGAGTCAGATGCTTCATTATTTCAGGTTATATAAAATTCTTACAATAAAGTTGGAGAAATTCACCTTTAAAAAAACTGCAGTTAAGAAACAACATTATTAGCTTAATTTATGGCTCATTTGTGCCTAAAAATAACCCAGTCCTCCTTGGTGTGCCATTAACAAACAAGTCACTGTATTTTTCTTGATTTGAGACACTACAGTTCAGTGCATGAACACTGGAAGACATATTTCTACAGTACAGAGAATAAATCACACAATTGGAGAATAATTCCAACCGTCTGCTAAAGGCAGTCAGAATTCCCCACGATGAAATAACAGCCAGTTGCTGCAAATCCATGCTCCTGCTTCAAAGTCTATTTGATATGCAGCGTTTCTTTTGGGGCAGCCCTATCTCCAAGAAACTGGTCCGCATGCATCAATTACAAACCAATACTAGTTATTCTGTTCAAACAAATTTCAAATAAAAGTCTGAGAGAAGCATCTTAATTTTGCCTCATGGCCAGCCCTACCCAAACTCAGAAACAAGACTTAAGGGTCCAGATAAGGACAAAAACACTCAGCAACAAGACTCTTCTAGACATAAGAAAACTGTCTTACTTCAGTATAGTTCTCTGTCAATAAAGGACCAGAGATAAAGACATAGACATTTTCAATTTAGACTATATAAATCATCTCGTAATTTAAAACTGACAAAGTTTCAATCCCTACCTATGTACCACATACCAAACCATCGTGTCTTTAAATACTACATGTGTATTTTACTAAAAATAAATATGCACTTGAAATTATTTTCCACAACTAGATCCAAATAATGGTTTCTGTTCACTAATGAAAAGCCATTAAAGATAATGAATTCTGTACTAAATTTAATAAAAATAAAAACTAATATTACATGTTATATGCTATTTCTAGTCAAATATGTTTATTAATGCCCCCCTCAAGGAACCTTTATTAAAAACACTACCTGGATCTAGGCTTATTACTCAGCATCTTCTTGTCGACTTTTAAACAAAAGCAAAAATCCAAAATATGTATATTTTCACATTTTTATTACTGAGTATAATTCATGCTTTTTCTCTCGATCTAATCCACATCTTTAAATTATTCCATTTTTATTAAAATAACTTTATGAGACTGTGCTTACGATGTCTTTGCTCACAACAGAACTAGTAGCTTAATTGCTATTTGTTGGGTAACCTATATGCATCTATTGTTGGACGTGGGGAAAACGGGGAAAATGTAAAAAGTACTCACATTGCTCTACTGCTTCTACTTTATGTACGTCTAATTATGGAGTTTGTTCATCTGTGCTAGGGGAAATAGTCCAATCCTTAAAGTCAGTATGGAGAATGTACAATTCCCTTTCAAGATGAGAAAATATGCTATATATTGTTTAGTTTTTAATGTTAGGCTTCCATTTCCTCTTACTAATAGCTGTCTTATGAAATGATCGAATGACTTGCTCTGGGGCAGGAGAGATGGCAGGGTCGGTTAGGAGCACAGGGCTACTCTTGCAGGGACCAGCTTTGAATTCCAGCACCCACATGGCAGCTAACAGCTGTCTATATACTCCAGTCCAGGGGATCTGACACCCTTCTTTGTTTCCATGGGCATTATTGCAATATGGTTTTCACTTTACATACATGTAGGCAAAACATTCCCCTATGTATAAATCTAAAAATCATAATCTTTTTAAAATGCTTGACATCATAAATAATACCATAGCCCTCGCTGACATGCAAAGTACTCTACCACCTCAGGACCTAACTTTTTTTTTTTTTTTTTTTTTTTTGGTCTTTTTGAGGACAGGGTCTCCCGCATCTCTGCTGTCCTGGAACTACTACACAGAGCTGGCCTCCTAACTCACAAAAGATCGCCTGCCTCTGCTCCCAAGTGCCTAGGCTTAAAGCATGTGCCACCACGCCTGGTTGGGACTATCTTAAGACTCAGTGGTCTCTTTGAGAGCCCATCTTGCTTCTCTGAAAAGGTAAAAAGGCAATAATGGCCACTGAGGATACCTGAGCCGCAGGTCAAGGCAACACAAGGGGTACTCAGGAGCTGATGGCACAGGTATTTGACAAGGGAGGAGCCAACTTGGTCACTCAAAAACTAGGTATATTTACAGGTATCTGAGGTAAAAATTTACCTCACACTTTGGGTTTACCTGACATTCAAACATTTGACACAAACCTTCTCCCACTAGCTGGGATCATTAAATACCTTAAAAGCAAACGGGTATGGTTTCAAGCTGGGCCACCATTACTCTGGTATCTTACAGACACAGAACAGAATTGGTTATAGCATGCACCTGAACTATTAATCTATCAGAATTTGGACTATGGAACATCTTACATGTTTATAAAAACTGGGATAATTTGGTTCCAGGCATGAAGTTTTCCACTTTATTCAAGTGAGATACATCTCAAGCAACCAGTAGTAATCTTTATTTGGAAAATATCTGCCTTTTAAAATGCCTTACCTGCCTGGGCGTGGTGGCTACGCTGGCTTTAATCCAGACTCGGGATGAGCAGAGGCAGGTGGATCTTTGTGAGTTCAAGGCCAAGCTGGTGTCTACAGAGTGAGTTCCCAGGAACAGCTGGACCCAAGGAGGACCCTGTCTTGAAAAAACCAAAAAAAAAAAAAAAAAAGATCAAAAAAAAAAAAAATGCTTAATTCCTACGCTAGTACAACAGAAATAACAATTAAGAAAGACTAAAGAAGTCATACAACAGAACATAGAGAATGCTACACAACTTGACTTCTAGAACAAAGAGAGAGGAGAGATACAGTTGACTCATATGCTAGCACCCAAAATCCCCAGATTGTGTAACTATGACTGTATGGTTATCGATGACAACCAGATCCATTTGCAGTGTCTGACAAGGGTGCAGAGGGGGCAAATGGTGATAGTTGAGTTACAGGTTTCCTCTTTCTACTAATATTGTAGCTCTAGAGAGTGGAAGTGAACATGGTCCTACTTGTATTGGATCAAGACTCATTTGACCCTTTAAAAAAGAAATGTTCAAATTCCCCCAAATTACAATTCTGTAAGAAAAGTTCTGGTAATATGCAAAACACTGTAAAGAACATATCTGTCTTCATTTTGTTGTGCTTTGGTTTTTTAAGAAAGAGCCCCAACCTAACCTAGATCTCAGTATTAGATCTGAATAGCCTGAACCATGAACCATCGTCCGGCTCTGCATCCCATCCCTAGAATTAAAGGACCACGAACATACCATGTCTGGCTTAAAAATTATGCTTGATAGTCTCTGCCAGTCTCATACATTTACTAGACAAGTCCCTACATTTAACTATAGGAATGTGATAAATTATCACTCCAAGAAATCATACATGGTTAAGTAAGTACTCGACAAACATGACTGTTGGTACTTTCCTCTGAGAACCACATCTAAACCCTAAGTCCTTAATAGCATGGCTCTGACCCAGCTTCAGTAATGACAACTGCCTCGATTTGGCAACACACTGAGACTTATCATTTTTAACAGCAGACTAAGTCAAGAAATGTGTTGGATGAAGCTTATATCAATTATAGTGTGGGGTTCTCCTACTTGGGGGCTATGATTTAGGTTTTTGCTATTCCCAAGCCTCTGTATTGTTGACTCAAAGGGAAAAGCTGGAGATGGGCTAGCGGTTAAGCGCGCCGACCCGCTCTTACAGAGGAACCGGGTTCGATCCCCATCATCCACACAATGGGCGGCTGAGAACCGTCTGAAAGCTCCAATGTCGCGGAACTCCAGTTCCAGGGGAACCGAGACCTCTTCTTAAGAACTCCGCGGCGTATGCACGACACGGGTTGCACAGACCTGCATCAGCAGTACATTCATGACACATACAGCAAATAATAAATTTATAAAAAAAAAAAAAAAAGAAAAAAAAGCCTGTCTCTGTCCCCAATGTGACTGAAGACGGAAGGAGGGGCCTGAACTCTTGGGACAAAATAATGGGAAAATGCACCAAACAGGAACAAGAGGAAGGAAAAAGAATAAGAGGCAGAGCCCTGATCAAACCACAATTGGAATTTAAATTTGATCTTGAGATATTTCTAGGGCAAGCATCTTTGCATTTAGAACTATTGGGGCAGACTCTCTGCTGCTTGTCACTAACGGTACAGGATATAATCAGAATGCTGGTTTAAGATCAACAGCTAAATGATTCACACATTCTATATTCATCACTAAGACAAAAACGTCAAATTATGAAGGCAACAATGAAGAATGTACACTGCCTGGCATATGTGGGGATGATATCTGATTCCTCCTTGCTCCTGTGATTTTTTTCCCTATAAGGGAAACATAAAGTTGGGTAAGGGTTTAAAGATCTCATTTAAACAAAAGGAGAAGAAACTAGCTCTGGAGGCCTTTGCTGTAAACTTTTACTCTGTGACTACAGGAGTCATCAATAAGAAAGAAATTTATCTTGATGAGTGTTTGAAACACTTGTCCTGTACCAGGTGTCAAATGACTGAGTGACATTTAGATTAGGTATCAATGAAATGACATCGGTCTCACTTCATTCACTGGGGGAATGTTCATTATATTCACGGTGATTAAAGCTACCTATACTTTACCTTCTTTGATCCTTCCAACGATTCGGGTCATGGTAGGTTATTAGATTTATTCTTTTTATTTATTTATTATTTTTTATGTGTATCAGTGTACTGCTCTGCATTAGGTTGGTGCAACCGTGTCCAAACAATGCCACGAGGTCAGAATTGAGGGCATTGGAATTTCCTGGAGGATCTGGGATGGAGTTAAAGACGGTTTCTTAGCTGCCATGTGGGGTGCTGGTAATCGAACCTGGGATCCTCTGCAAGGAGCAGTTCAGTGCTCTTAACTGCTGAGCCATCTCCCCAGCCCCAAGATTATTTGTGTTTATAGAGAAAGAAACGGATGCTAGAAGCTAGGAAATTTGTACTCATATAGAAGTATTGCAGGACCTAGGATATAATCCATGCTTAATAAAGGTTTGTGGGCTAAGAAAGAGATGGGCCCTAGCTGGTTTAAGAGCACTACTGCTCTTGCAGAGGACCCGGGTTCATCCCCAGCACCCATGGCGGCTGAGTAACCATCTTTTAACGGCCAGTTTCCAGGGGAATGACACCCTCTTCTGACCTCTGCAGCACTGCTGACCACAGGTTACACAAACCTACAATGCAGACAGTAATTGAACACATAAAAAAATAACTAAATTAAAAAAATAAATAAATTTATAAAAAAATAATAAAGATTTGCAAACTGTGGCCTTCTATCAAATATGGCTGACCACTTGGGGTGGAGGGATGGCTAGGCGTTAAGAGCCGGACCGCTCTTGCAGGAAGACCCGGGTTCGATCCCCCGCACCCACCATGGCGGCTAAGAACCGTCTGTTACCCGGTTCCAGGAACTCCAGTTTCCAGGGAATCCGAGGACCATCGCTGACCTCCGCGGCATTAGCGCACGACACGGGTGCGCAGACCTGCATGCAGACAATACATTCATACACATAAAAATAAATAATAAAAATAAAAAAAAAATCAAAATATGGCTGACCACATGTTTTTATGAATAAAGTTTTATTGCATCATAGTCATGTCTATTCATGAACATATAGCCAAGGCCACCTAAATATGATATCAATGTTGGAGAGCCATTAGAGACAGAAATGCCAGGATATTTAGACTGTGACTCTCCAGGAAATCTTTCCTTTCTCTGGCTGTGGAATATAGTGAAATTAACACAGGCAGTGTGTACATGCAAATACCTTGTGCCCCACCAACTCCAAAAGATGCAGATAAGATGGGATATTTGATTTTAACAATGTTTACAATATGAAAGACATGGAATTAAGATAAATATTCATCAGGAGGGACTTGGTAAGCACAGTATGTTCAGTACAGAACACCACACCATGGTGTGAAAATAAATCACTTACTGGAGGAAAAACATAAATGTATCCAAATTTAAATATTTAAAATAAATAAAAATGCAAGATATAATGGTGATAAAATATGGAGAAGGAAAGTGTTTCTGCATATTATCATAAGCCTAAAAACAGAAAACATTTTATTTACCAAGAGTACCATATAAGGCCAGGACGTGGTGGGCACCCTTTTTTTTTATCCTAGCACTTGCGGTAGGTCAGAGGCAGGTGGCATCTCTGTTGAGTTCCAAAGCCAGCCTGGGTCGTACAGTTGAAAGTTCAAGGCACAGCAGAGCTACAGGTGAGACCCTGTCCCTCAAAAGACAAAAAAAAAAAAAAGGTACATTACCAGAATGTTGAGCTAAGGTGCATGGCATTTAAACCCCAGCAACTGAGGGCAGGAAGCAGAGGCAGAAGATACCTGTGAGTCCTGAGGCACTCTGCTCTACAAAGGGGTCTAAGCCATCCAGGGCAACACAGTGATGCCAGTCTTAAAAAATAAAAAAGACGGCCAGGCGTGGTGTGTAGCATCGTCCTTAATACCTACACTTGGGAGGCAGGAGGAGGCATTTTGTGAGTTTCCAAGGCCAGCCTGGCTACAGAGTGAGTTCCGGGACAGCTGGGGCTACAGGGAGACCCCTGTCTCCTCGAAAGAACAAAACAAAGTAATTGTAAGAAAACCTTAACTGTATACCTGTATAACTACCCTGTGTAGACTTAAAAATTGTTCAGCAAATAATATTCAGGCCATGCTTTGGTGGTACATGCCTTTAAACCCAGCACTGGGAAGACAGAAGCAGGAAGAATTCTGTGAGTTTGAGGCCAACCTGGTTTACATAGTGAGTTCCAGGCCAACAGGGCTACAAGGAGAACCTGTCTTCAAAACTGGAAAACCTAAAGTAAGGTATTGTTTGTCCACAGATATGCCAGACATAGTGTTCTTTCTAGCCTCTATGACCTCTCCAGCCCTGTATATTTGTCTGTGTTTGCAGGGCTACACATGAGTTCCCTCCCACTGAGTAAGTAGGGTCTAAGTCCTATTAGGCAGCTGTTGATTACCCCTAAGATGAAAGTGCCACTGCAGGACTATAGTTTGTTGTGTGATCATTGCTGTGGATATTGGGTTTTAAGATGAGGGTGGACCATTGATGGACATTTTTTTTTTCCTTTAGCAGACTGATAGTGTCCTCCAAAACTAGGGGAGGTAGCCTTCTGTGAGGAGGCTTCCAGATCAATTTCAGCTGCATTGCTCCAGTTCCTGGCTCCTTTACTCACATATGAGAATTTGAAGGTCCACAAATGAGAGAGAACACATGTCACTTGTATTTCTGAGTTAGTGTTACTTCAATTAGTATAGCATTTTCTTGTTCCATCATTTTATCTGGAAATGTCATGATTTCATCTTTCTTTTCCATTGGATGGAACTCCATTGTGTAAATGTATTACATTTTCATTATCTAGTCATCATCATTTGAGGGACATTTAGGTTGTTTCTATTTCTTAGCTATGGTAAAGAGAGTAGCAACGATCATAGTAGTATATGTTTTCTGCAGTAGGGCGAGACCTTTGGGTATTTGACAATGAGTAGTATAAGCGGAACATAAGGTAGATTCATTTTTATATATTTTTTTTAATTTTTATTTATTTATTTATTTTTATGTGTATGAATGTATTGTCTGCATGCAGGTCTGCGCACCCGTGTCGTGCGATGCCGCGGAGGTCAGAAGATGGTCTCGGATTCCCCTGGAACTGGAGTTCTCCTGGAACCGGAGTCACAGACGGTTCTTAGCCGCCATGTGGGTGCTGGGGATCGAACCCGGGTCCTCTGCAAGAGCGGTCGTCGCTCTTAACCGCTAGGCCATCCCTCCAGCCCCCAGTGGTCAGCCATATTTTGATAGAAGGCCACAGTTTGCAAATCTTTATTTTATTTTATTATAAATTTATTTATTTTTTTAATTTATTTATTTTTTTATGTGTTCTGAATGTACTGTCTGCATGTAGGTTTGTGTACCTGTGTCATGCAGTGCTGCAGAGGTCAGAAGAGGGTGTCAGATTCCCCTGGAACTGGCGTTAAAGATGGTTCTCAGCCGCCATGTGGGTGCTGGGGATTGAACCCGGGTCCTCTGCAAGAGCAGTTAGTGCTCTTAACCACTAGGCCATCTCTCTAGCCCCACAAACCTTTATTAAAGCATGGATTATATCCATAGGTCTGCAATACTTACTATATGAGTACAAATTTCCTAGCTTCTGAGCATCAGTTTCTTTCTCTATAAAACAAATAATCTTGGGGCTGGGGAGATGGCTCAGCAGTTAAGAGCACTGACTGCTCTTGCAGAGGACCCAGGTTCGATTACCAGCACCCACATGGCAGCTAAGAACCGTCTTTAACTCCAGTTCCAGGAAAATCCAATGCCCTCTTCTGACCTCCGTGGCATTGTATGACACGGTTGCACCAACCTACATGCAGACAGTACACTGATACACATAAAAAATAATAAATAAATAAAAAAATAATCTAATACATACCTGACCCGAATCGTTGGAAGGATCAAAGAAGGTAAAGTATAGGTAGCTTTAATCACCGTGAATATAATGAACATTCCCCCAGTGAATGAAGTGAGACCGATGTCATTTCATTGATACCTAATCTAAATGTCACTCAGTCATTTGACACCTGGTACAGGACAAGTGTTTCAAACACTCATCAAGATAAATTTCTTTCTTATTGATGACTCCTGTAGTCACAGAGTAAAAGTTTACAGCAAAGGCCTCCAGAGCTAGTTTCTTCTCCTTTTGTTTAAATGAGATCTTTAAACCCTTACCCAACTTTATGTTTCCCTTATAGGGAAAAAAATCACAGGAGCAAGGAGGAATCAGATATCATCCCCACATATGCCAGGCAGTGTACATTCTTCATTGTTGCCTTCATAATTTGACGTTTTTGTCTTAGTGATGAATATAGAATGTGTGAATCATTTAGCTGTTGATCTTAAACCAGCATTCTGATTATATCCTGTACCGTTAGTGACAAGCAGCAGAGAGTCTGCCCCAATAGTTCTAAATGCAAAGATGCTTGCCCTAGAAATATCTCAAGATCAAATTTAAATTCCAATTGTGGTTTGATCAGGGCTCTGCCTCTATTTCTTTTTCCTTCCTCTTGTTCCTGTTTGGGTGCTTTTCCCATTATTTTGTCCCAAGAGTTCAGGCCCCTCCCTTCCGTCTTCAGTCACATTTGGGGAAGAGACAGGCTTTTCTTTTCTTTTTTTTTTTTTTTTATAAATTTTATTTATTTCTGTATGTGTATGAATGTACTGTCTGCATGCAGGTCTGTGCACCCGTGTCGTGCAACGCCGCGGAGTTCTGAAGAGGGTCTCGGATTCCCCTGGAACTGGAGTTCTCCTGGAATTGGAGCTTCAGACGGTTCTCAGCCGCCATGTGGGTGCTGGGGATCGAACCCGGGTCCTCTGTAAGAGCGGTCGGCGCTCTTAACCGCTAGGCCATCTCTCCAGGCTTTTCCCTTTGAGTCAACAATACAGAGGCTTGGGAATAGCAAAAACCTAAATCATAGCCCCCAAGTAGGAGAACCCCACACTATAATTGATATAAGCTTCATCCAACACATTTCTTGACTTAGTCTGCTGTTAAAAATGATAAGTCTCAGTGTGTTGCCAAATCGAGGCAGTTGTCATTACTGAAGCTGGGTCAGAGCCATGCTATTAAGGACTTAGGGTTTAGATGTGGTTCTCAGAGGAAAGTACCAACAGTCATGTTTGTCGAGTACTTACTTAACCATGTATGATTTCTTGGAGTGATAATTTATCACATTCCTATAGTTAAATGTAGGGACTTGTCTAGTATGGTATGAAGACTGGCCAGAGACTATCAGCAAATTTAAGCCAGACATGGTAGTTCGTGGCCTTTAATTCTAGGGCTGGGGAGGCAGAGGCAGGACGATGGTTCATGAGTTCAAGGCTATTCAGATCTACATACTGAGATCTAGGTTAGGTTTGGAGGCTCTTTCTTAAAAAACCAAAGCAAACAAAATGAAGACAGATATGTTCTTTACAGTGTTTTGCATATTACCAGAACTTTTCTTACAGAATTGTAATTTGGGGGAATTTTGAACATTTTCTTTTTTAAAGGGAAATGAGTCTTGATCCAATACAAGTAGGACCATGTTCACTTCCACTCTCTAGAGCTACAATATTAGTAGAAAGAGGAAACCTGTAACTCAACTATCACCATTTGCCCCCTCTGCACCCTTGTCAGACACTGCAAATGGATCTGGTTGTCATCGATAACCATACAGTCATAGTTACACAATCTGGGGATTTTGGGTGCTAGCATATGAGTCAACTGTATCTCTCTCTCTCTTTGTTCTAGAAGTCAAGTTGTGTAGCATTCTCTATGTTCTGTTGTATGACTTCTTTAGTCTTTCTCTAATTGTTATTTCTGTTGTAACTTCGTAGGAAGTAAGCATTTTTTTTTTTTTTGATCTTTTTTTTTTTGGTCTTTTCAAGACAGGGTCTCCTTGTAGTCCCAGCTGTCCTGGAACTCACTCTGTAGACCAGGCTGGCCTTGAACTCACAAAGATCCACCTGCCTCTGCCTCCCGAGTGCTAGGATTAAAGG
>VZQC01004006.1:1413825-1502152 GCA_009823505.1 Rhizomys pruinosus | reverse complement strand
AAAAAAAAAAAAAAAAAAAAAAAAAAAAAAAAAAAAGATAGGTCCTGTAGGTAGGTAGAGTAATTTGCATGTCAGCGAGGCTACCTGGTATTATTTATGATGTCAAGCATTTTAAAAAATTATTTATTTTTAATTTATACATAGGAATGTTTTGCCTACATGTATGTAAGTGAACCATATGTGCAATAATGCCCATGGAAATCAGAAGAGGGTGTCAGATCCCCTGGAACTGGAGTTATAGACAGCTGTTAAGCTGCCATGTGGGTGCTGGAATTCAAACCTGGGTCCTCTGCAAGAGTAGCCTGTGCTCCTAACCACCCTGCCATCTCTCCTGCCCCCAGAGCAAGTCATTGATCATTTCATAAGAAGCTTATTAGTAAGAGGAAATGGAAGCCTAACATTTAAAACTAACAATATATAGCATATTTTCTCATCTTGAAAGGAATTGTACATTCTCCATACTGACTTTAAGAATTGGACTATTTCCCCTAGCACAGATGAACAACTCCATAATTAGACGTTAATAAAGTAGAAGCAGTAGAGCAATGTGAGTACTTTTTACCATTTTCCCCGTTTTCCCACGTCCAACAATAGATGCATAAATAGCAATTAAGCTACTAGTTCTGTTGTGAGCAAAGACATCGTAAGCACAGTCTCATAAAGTTATTTTAATTAAAAATGGAATAATTTAAAGATGTGGATTAGATCGAGAGAAAAAGCATTAATTATACTCAGTATAAAAATGAATATACATATTTTGGATTTTTGCTTTTGTTTAAAAGTCGACAAGAAGATGCTGAGTAATAAGCCTAGATCCAGGTAGTGTTTTTAATAAAGGTTCCTTGAGGGGGGCATTAATAAACATATTTGACTAGAAATAGCATATAACATGTATATTAGTTTTATTTTTAATTAGATTTAGACAGAATTCATTATCTTTAATGGCTTTTCATTAGTGAACAGAAACCATTATTTGGATCTATTGTGGAAAAATAATTTCAAAGTGCATACTTATTTTTAGTAAAATACCATGTATGTATTTAAAGACACTATGGTTTGGTATGTGGTACATAGGTAGGGATTGAAACTTTGTCAGTTTTAAATTACGAGATGATTTATATAGTCTAAATTGAAAATGTCTATGTCTTTATCTCTGGTCCTTTATTGACAGAGAACTATACTGAAGTAAGACAGTTTTCTTATGTCTAGAAGAGTCTTGTTGCTGAGTGTTTTTGTCCTTATCTGGACCCTTAAGTCTTGTTTCTGAGTTTGGGTAGGGCTGGCCATGAGGCAAAATTAAGATGCTTCTCTCAGACTTTTATTTGAAATTTGTTTGAACAGAATAACTAGTATTGGTTTGTAATTGATGCATGCGGACCAGTTTCTTGGAGATAGGGCTGCCCCAAAAGAAACGCTGCATATCAAATAGACTTTGAAGCAGGAGCATGGATTTGCAGCAACTGGCTGTTATTTCATCGTGGGGAATTCTGACTGCCTTTAGCAGACGGTTGGAATTATTCTCCAATTGTGTGATTTATTCTCTGTACTGTAGAAATATGTCTTCCAGTGTTCATGCACTGAACTGTAGTGTCTCAAATCAAGAAAAATACAGTGACTTGTTTGTTAATGGCACACCAAGGAGGACTGGGTTATTTTTAGGCACAAATGAGCCATAAATTAAGCTAATAATGTTGTTTCTTAACTGCAGTTTTTTTAAAGGTGAATTTCTCCAACTTTATTGTAAGAATTTTATATAACCTGAAATAATGAAGCATCTGACTCAAGCTTGCTGGGTACCCACCCTTCTCTTTTCCCCCAGCTTTTTTCTTATTTATTTATTTATTTATTTATTTTTTTCTCTTCGAGACAGGGTCTCCTTTAGCCCCAGCTGGCCTGGAACTTGCTATGTAGAGCAGGCTGGCCTCGAACTCGCAGAGATCTACCTGCCTCTGCCTCCCGAGTGCTGGGATTAAAAGCGTGCGCCACCATGACTAGCATTCCAGCTTTTTTTCTTTGCTGGATCTTTGTGCAGATTCTGTTCACGAAGAAAGCACACACCAGCCACCCTGGCGTTATTTGTAGATCGTTGTTCATCTGTGTCATCTGTTAGACCACAGACAGCTCCCAAATGCATACAGTAATACTGAAAGTTTGACACATTTAACAAAACTTGTATGTTTGTTTGGTGTCTTTGCAGTTTCATGAAGTTTTCCCCATTTATTGGCAGAGTATCCACAAAAGAATGGCCTTTGGGGGAAGAGGGAGGTGGCACACACGTATAATCAGTACATGGGGGGTTGAAGCAGGAGGGCTGTGATTTACAGCCAGCCTGATCTACATAGACTCTGCACTGTGATGTGGATTTTTTCTTTTTTTTTTTTTTTGTCTTTTTGAGACAGGGTGTCCCTGTAGCCCCAGCTAGCCTGGAACTTGCTATGTTGACCAGGCTGACTTTTTAACTCACAGAAATCCACCTGCTTCTGCCTCGAAAGTGCTGGCATTAAAGGCATGCACCACTATACCCAGCTGTGATGTGGATTTTGGGGGGGGGTATTTTTGAGCCAGGGTCTCTGTTTACTCCCAGCTGGCCTGTTGCTCACTCTGTAGACCAGGCTGGCCTTGACCTCACAGAGATCTGCCTGCCTCTGCCTCTGCCTCCTGAGTGCTAGGATTAAAGGCATGCCCCATCACACCCGGCTTGTGATGTGGATTTTAAAAAATAATTTCTTCTTACCTCTCCTGATCTTCTCCTCTTCCTCTTCTTCCTTCTCTTTCTTCATTTGTGGGGTGAAGAGAGACAGAATGTCATGTAACCCAGACTAGCCTTGAATTTATACTTGGTATGCATCTCAAGAAGGTAAACTTCTGATGCCTTCCCCCACCTCCAGTGCCTAGATTACAGTTGTTTGCAGGGCTGGGAATCCAACCCAGAGTTTCTTACATGTTAGGCAGCCCTCAACCATCTGAGCCACACCCTTAACCTTGTTTTTGTCTTCAAGCAGGTGCTTGAATTCCAACTGAAGCTGGAATTAAGCTCCCCTTCCAGAGGAATCAAGCATGCTTTAAAAAAATTTTTTTAAATTTATTATCTTTTATGTGTATGGGTGTACTGTCTGCATGTAGGTTCGTGCACCCATGTTGTGCAGTGCCACAGAGGTCAGAAGAGGGCATTGGATTCCCCTGGAACTGGAGTTAAAGATGGTTCTTAGCTGCCATGTGGGTGCTGGGAATCGAACCCAGGTCCTCTGCAAGAGCAGTCGGTGCTTTTAACTGCTGAGCCATCTCTCTAGCACCTCAAGTGTGCTTTTATTTATTTATTTATTTTTATTTTTTTTATAAATTTTATTTATTTATTTTTATTTTTTTTATAAATTTTATTTATTTATTTATTTATTTATTTATTTATTTATTTATTTATTTATTTATTTATTTATATGAATGTCCTGTCTGCATGTAGGTCTGTGCACCTGTGTCTTGCAATGCCGCGGAGATCAGAAGAGGGTCTTGGATTCCCCTGGAACTGGAGTTCTCCTGGAATTGGAGTTACGGAAGGTTCTCAGCCGCCATGTGGGTGCTGGGGATTGAACCCAGGTCCTCTGTAAGAGCAGTCGGCACTCCTAACCGCTAGGCCATCTCTCCAGCCCCTCAAGTGTGCTTTTAAAAACCTCTTTAGTCTCTACCAAGTGAGGAACTTGCATTAGATGACCTTGGCCTAATAAATATGTGCTTCCAGAAGTTATGTCACTCAAGTGTCACCTGCAAGTCCTGTCTTAAGGGATCTGTGTGTCCTCTTTGGTAATTCCATTCTATAAAATGAATGTGTCTACCTCTTTTTGCTGTTTCTTGTTTGTTTCCTCTAGTCTGTGGTCTATTTCTTGAGAGCCTACTGCTTGCTTTTGTAAACCAACCAGGAAAGCAATTAGCACCTGCCACTTAGAAAGCTTTTCTTATCTGATACTGAGCTAGACACCTGACCTGTACTATTATCTCATATAATTCGCATAACTACCCTTTAATATGAGCATCTCAGATGCAGATGAGTCAGATAAGCTACAAACAGCTTATGTTAGTCAAGGGAGCTCCTGGGAAATTGGGGCAGCCCTGCTCCTGAGAGCCCATTTTCAACAGTCCCTGGTATTGAGCAAGTGTTAAGTCAATGTTTAAATGGATCAATAAGAGTCAATTTCCCCCTTGGCTGACCTTCTTTGAATAGCAAAGTCTGTAAAAGTATACAAAATATAAGAGAGGTTCAAAAATAATCACGTTTCCCAAAGGGTATTAAAAGCAAAGGTTTAGGAGATGTTATAAGCCACAGTAAGACCCTGTCATATTTAACAGGGGGGAAAAATGTAATTCATGGATTAACATATCCAAACGTGTCTATGCTAAAGTAACCTACCATAACTATTAGTGCTGCTTAAATACCTATATATCTAATTGCTTGTGCTTCATTAGTAGGATCGAAAGGTTATTCCTGGACAAACTGTCAGCCCATGAAAGGAAACAGCCAGAATTGACCAGAGTCCAAGTCAACAGCTCCAGAGAGAGTGGACTGTTTTACCTCTCATCCACCTGTGCCCCTTTTCTAAGCCTAGGGAACAACCTGCGGAAGAGGGGGCGTGGTAGAATGTAAGGGCTGGGTGAATGGCAAAACAAGCAATGTAGTCTCGACACTCATTTGATCAACTTGATCGAACAAACAAACCTGTCACCCCCACGTGATGGTGGGGTGTAGGGGTTTGGGCACAACAGCTGCAGATTGGTTTTGCATGAAGGATGCGTGTACTCATGAATTATCACTTATAGCTAAAAAATGAAAAAAAAAAAAAAAAACTGAGAGAAAGATGCAGGACAGTTATGGCAGAATGCATGATCTGGGATGGGGTGGGGGTGGGGGGGAAGGGAAAGGGAAATAAGCCTGAACTGAATTGGAAAAAATGTATGAAATGCACAAAGCATCAATAAAAATTAAATTAAAAAAAAAAAAAAGCAAAGGTTCTATTGCACCCTTGCTTTCCAAAGCACAGTCATCCTGGCTTGGCTGCTAAATTTGCAGGTAGATCTCTCCGTGTACATCATTTACTTGCAGCACATCCTACCTTGTCACAGTTCAGACTAATTGAATGTATTAATGAAGCAAAGGAGTATTTACTCCTGAAATTGGCATCTTGACTCTGGAGACCAAGGCAGTGACTCAGTAAACAGTCAGAAGATAGAGGAGGAAAATGAAAACTAAATCAGCACTGCTTATATGCTTAGTGCCATTAGAAGACAGGCTCTTCACTTATCTCTTCCTCCAGTTTTATTTACTTGCATCCCTGAGTGTGTTTTTGAGGCTCCTATGCTGGGTAGTAGATTTGGGGGAGGGGGAGAGGATCTTTAATAATGTGGGCCATGTAGTGGCTGTCTGAACTTGAGTGTCTGTCCTGCCTGAAGAGCGCTGACTGTGTTTTAAGTTTCCTGTGAGGGAAATAGAGAGGAACCTGATGGTGTGTCACCAAAAATGGGTCCAAGTTTGACTGACATCACCTAAGGTACACTATGTTTCCTTGTATCTCTGGTCAAGGAATCCCAAGGACGTTTCTGGGTATAGGCAGCTGGAGATTGAAGGGGTCTTCTTAGAATGTGACATGGTGGCAGGGTCATGCCCTGCCTGTAGCCTATCTCCTTTAGGGCATTGATGTTTGGAAAGCCACCTAATTGGGGGGTGGGGGTGGTAAGTGGTCCACACAAGTTCCTAGCCTGCATGATCTAAACACTAGTGATTGAACCAGGTACAGAAGAAACCTCGACTCATGGAGTTAGTCACTAGTGGGAAAGATGGATGTTTAGTAATAAGCAAGAAGTTACCTATAGCAACAGGTAATGAGTCCCAAAGGAAACCAAGAAGCCTGTGCCAGGATAGTACACAACTCCTGGGACAGAGGACTTTTTCACTAGTATCAAGGTTTCATCTATGGGTTTCAGATGCACTAGTTGCATTCATTAAGAAGAAAATATTTTTCACTCTAGGCTGGATGGGAAGCACAGGCTGGGCTCTCTTGTTACTTAAAGGCTGGCAGGATGTCTTCTGTCTGAGTCTTCAACAGATGAAGGGAAATTATTTTGGTAGGGAACAGTCAACCTGCAGTTTCCTACCTTGTCCCTCACCTTTGCCCCTTTGATAATATGAGCTTGTCTCTTAGACTGTGATGTCAGAAATGGCGATCTGTTTAGTATGAACCTAGCTACTGAGATGCAAATATCCTGCTCCTTCTGAGAGACTCTGGTAGAGGAAGCTTACCTGCAAATGACTTCCCATTTTAGTTGGGTCACGTGACACCTTAGAGTAAAAGTGTTCTTGGTGATTGGTGGGTTTAGCGTTGTTTCTCTGAGGAAGCTGGGTTTAAATGAACCACACATCTTTGTTTCTTGTTCTGTTTTTTATTTATTTTTTTTTTATTTATTTCTGTATGTGTATGAATGTACTGTCTGCATGCAAGTTTGTGCACCCGTGTCGTGCAATGCCATGGAGGTCAGAAGAGGGTATCGGATTCCCCTGGTACTGGAGTTCTCCTGGAATTGGAGACGGTTTTCGGCCGCCATGTGGGTGCTGGGGATTGAACTCGGGTCCTCTGTAAGAGTGGTCGGCACTCTTAACCGCTAGGCCATCTCTCCAGCCCTCTTGTTCTGTTTTTTATTTTGAAGCATTTATTAAAAGTTCTTTCAAGCCGGGCATGGTGGCGCACGCCTTTAATCCTAGCACTTGGGAGGCAGAGGCAGGCGGATCTTTGTGAGTTCAAGGCCAGCCTGGTCTACAGAGTGAGTTCCAGGTCAGCTGGGGCTACAGGGAGACCCTGTCTTGAAAAAAGAAAAAAAAAAAAAAAAAAAGGTTCTTTCAAAACAAGCGTCTGGAGACGGCTCATCAGTCAAGAGACTTGGCTGCTCTTGTAAGAGGACCCAGTTTGGTTGCCAACACCCTCATGGCAGCTAACAACCATCTCAAATACTTTTTTAATATTCTTTAAAAATACTTTATTCAATATAGTGAGACTTTGCACGTCTGCGAGTGATTAATGATATGAACCGGTGTTCTTTTTTTTTTTTTTTTTCTGGTCTTTTTGAGACAGAGTTTCCCTGTAGTTCCAGTTGTCCTGGAACTTGCTCTGTAGACCAAGCTGGCGTTGAACTCACAAAGATCCGCCTGCCTCTGCCTCCCAAGTGCTAGGATTATAGGTGTGCGCCACCACGCCCGGCTGAACCGGTGTTCTTTTAGAAAGTGTCTTGACACCAGGGAGATTTCTACAGCATGGGATGGCAGTGGTGCTTTGATGTCACACTAGGTAATCAATTCCTACAAGCCTGGGAAAAGTGTTCTATTTCGTCCACTAATGATATGGGGGGGGGGGGCTGTAAGGCAGAGATGTCTGGAGCATGAAACACTCCAAAGAAGAATTAATTTGAAATCTGAAGTGGAAGATCAGTTTCAATTAAAATTGCACTTGAACTTATATTGGGTGGAAGTGTGAAGGCAAGCATGTAGTCAGCTTAAACTTTAGATTGTTACCAGTGAATAAACAATGCCACTCATATGAATGCTAATTATTTTTATAGTCTGCTAAATTATATCTCGCCCATCTCTGTTTTACCATTTGCATTGCTTCTTATAACCTCCCAATCTGCTGGCCTTAAAGAATATATTTCTTCTTATCATTATTATCATCATTGTTATTATTATAGTACTGGTGGGAGGGTAGTAAGATAATTGTCAGGTGTCAGTGTTTACAAATGATGCTTTGCTTTCATTATTTCCTGGGTGTAAGATGGATTTCCCCTTATTCTCCTGTGCCACGGCTCTGATTGTTACTTTATCGTAATAGGTTTCTAGAAGGCATCTTATTTATAAATACACAAGACAATAGTAACACATGCATTTCCACACTTTGAACAAGCTAACCCTTTTGTAGCTGACCAGAGTTTACATTTTGGTTCCCCGTTTGATGTATCAGTAATCATCACTTTGCTCCAGTTTTCAGTGTGTTTTTCTGGCATCTGAGAGAAAATTGAAATGGTGGGCTGTGGTGATCGGGAGTCACTCATTATGTCCCCGTCCCTTCCCTGCTTCAAATGTTCAGAAGATGAAGATAAACTTTGGCAAAAACGTCTGCGGAAGTGTGTTCTGTCTCTGTGGCTCAGGGTGGTCTTGGGAGACCTGTGTAAGAGGCCAAACACCTTGTGCTAAAATCTCTTGAGGTTTCTTTTGTTGCTTTGAATTTTTCACCAGAAAGAAAATTAGGATGTTGCCTTTCTCTAGGAGCTATTGCACTCTTGCAAATGTCTGGAAAATGCTCCCCCCCCCCCCCCCCCCCCCCGCTTTCTAGACTTTTGCCAATCTGTGAGCATGTTCTTTCTGATAGTCAATTTTTCTCTTCCTGTTTGGGATGGACATTTGGGAAAATGACCCAGACATTATAGTCAAACTGAAGTATTTTCTAGATAGTGAGACTATGAATCATTTTTAAGGACCTATTCCAATTGCTTTTGTAGCTATGATCTGTCCATTATCTTGGCTGAGAAGATGTCTGTGATTGGTTCTTCTTTCCCGGTGCTGTTGTTTGTGTCTGCTTTGAGCTGCATTAGACTGAAGGGAATATCAAGAGTTTGCTTGGCGGTAGGATGGACAGAGATGGGGGATCTTCTTGAGCAGCAGGAAGAGTTATAGTTCATCCTGTATTTCCCATTACACAAAGTGGTTGTGTGGAGAGGCACAAAAATGTGAAGGATGACTTTAAATATCCATCTTTATGATATGTGAAAAAGTAAAAGCTAAAAAAAAAAACCAAGGACAGACACACACACACACACACACACACACACACACACACACACTTGACTGAAATATCTGTGGTTTATCTTCTGATTACTGTAATGTTCTGACTCATTGTTTGCCTAATGCTGAGAAGGGGTTCATGTTAATTCTTTCAGCAGTTGTTTCTTTCTGCTTTGTATGCCAACAGGATTAAAAGTGAAGCACAGAAAGTTCTGAGAGTGTGTTACCCACTTAACAGCCCTCCTTCCCCTAGTATTTCATTTTCAGATACAGCAGAGCACCTAATTCAATCCTTCCTTCATGTCTCCCTTCTGGAGACCCATTAGAAGTCTGCTTTGTGAGCATGCTTTCTTCCTTTATTTGTGGTGTCTTTTATTTCTATGAATGTTGAGTCCCCCAGAAGGTGACTTTATCTCCTAGAGAGAAGGGAAGCTTGGGAAGGTGACATGGGCACAAGCTCTGGCCAGTTAGCCAAGGGAAATCCTGCTTTACTAGATTCATAATTCTCATCCAGTCTGTGTTGCTTTTAATTTGGAGGTTCTTTTTTCCCTTGTCCTGTTTACAGACTCCTGTGAGCTAAGATGAAAGTCATGCTCAAAATCTTGTTCACAGTACCAAAACACACTAAATTAATTGAGTCACTTTCTTGTGAATGAGTGCTTTGCTTATTTTAGGAAACTTATTTAAAGTTTTTAAAAAATGTGAACAACTCTGACAGCCGTTCTGCACAGCTCCCTGGATCCGACTAAAGATTTAGTCAGAAAGTGTTTGCAAATGAAGAAGCAAAACCTTATTAAGCAGTGTGTCTTTTTTTTTTTTTTCAGATCTTGATTTGTCTAGTTTCAGTCCTGTGCTGACCCAGAATAGGACATGTCAGAAACCTCTCTGTCTCTGAGTCTCTGTCTCTCTGTCTCTCTCTGTCTCTGGGTCTCTGTCTCTCTCTGTCACTCTCTCTGTCTCTTTCTCTCTGTCTCTTTCTCTCTGTCTCTTTCTCTCTGTCTCTTTCTCTCTCTGTCTCTCTCTGTCTCTGTCTCTCTCTGTCTCTGTGTCTCTGTCTGTCTCTCTCTTTCTCTGTCTCTCTCTCTCTCTCCCTTTCTCTCATAGCCTGTGTGTATAAAGGGGTCAATACCAGGCATTTTCCTGTATCACTTTCCACCTCATTTTGTGAGACAGACTCTCCCTTAACCTGGAGCTCATCTTTTCAACTAGGCTGGCTGGCCCACTTCTCCCCTCCCCATGGCCAGGGCTATGACCATGTACCACCCTACTTGGTTTTATGTGGGTGCTGGAGATCTGAACTAGGACCCTCACCTGTGGACAGCAGCACTTTACCTGCTGAGCTGTCTCTCCAGCCTCCTTAGCTTCCCTGTGTTGTTCATTCAATCCTAAGCCCTTTAGCACAAGGACTGAAGTGTTGCTTTCTTTCTACAGGTGCCTATGGTCCTGAACACTGGGTCACATCTAGCGTGAGCTGCGGGGGCCATCACCAGTCCCCTATAGACATTCTAGACCACCATGCACATGTCGGTGAGGAATACCAGGAACTCCAACTTGATGGCTTTGACAACGAGTCTTCTAACAAAACCTGGATGAAGAACACAGGGAAAACAGGTAGTCTGTGAATTCTTCCTCTACCGATTGACAGTGTTTTTGGTGTTTTAATTAACATGTTTTGTAAAGAGTAGTGCATTCTTCTGGTTGATAACTAATATATGACTTCATGTAAATCATTGATCCATTCTGTGCCCTAGTTTAAAAGATATATAAGATCTAATCATCTGATAAACCAGGTATTAACATTTCAATTTAAGTTTATTTATTTATTTGTTTGTTTGTTTGTTTATTATTTTAAGTGTATGAGTGTTATGCCTTAAAGTTTGTTAGCACACCTGTGTCATGCAGTGCCTTCAGAGGACAGAAGAGGGCATCAGATCCCCTGGAACTGGAGTTACCAACTGTTTTTAGCCACCATGTGGGTGTTTGGATTTGAACCGAGGTCTTCTGCAAGTATAGCCAGTGCTCTTAACCACTGAGCCATCTCTCCAGCCCCTAAATTTAAGTTTTAATTATAAATTACATAAGATTAAAAATTAGTCCTTTTGTGGTACTGGTCATGTTTCTAAAACTCAAAAGTCACACAGAGTCTGTGATTGCCATGTTGGGAACTCAGGTAAGGAAAGTGCTGTCTGCTAGCACAGTGCCATATGTACCAGTGGAAATGTGCTTCATCTTCTTGGAGATCTTGCTTCCTTCATGTTTGTTATGACGGACTGCCACAGTCCTTTGCATATCAAACCAGCTGGAGAGAGGAGGCTTATTATCTTCTTTCTGCACTCACTTGTCATCTGGGAGTTTATGACTATGTAGTACCTCTTTTTTTTTTTTTTAAATTTTTTTTTGGTCTTTTCGAGACAGGGTCTCCCTGTAGCCCCAGCTGTCCTGGAACTCACTCTGTAGACCACGCTGGCCTTGAACTCACAAAGATCCGCCTGCCTCTGCCTCCCAAGTGCTAGGATTAAAGGCTTGCACCACCATGCCCAGCTGTAGTACCTCTTTTTACTATTGTAAGAAGAAGTAGTGCCTCCCTATTAATTTCTCCTGTGCAACTATGGTCCTCTTGATCTTAGAAGTCACAGAGAATGCTTTGCTTTGCTGTTCACTGATCTCGAATCTGACTCTAAACAATGGGATGCATATTACATATTCCCGCTTGTTGCAGCCAGGGATTATGTTGATTTCTAAAGAGGTTTATTCATATCTTATTAGTTAACTGCTTAAAGCTTAAGTCCATTCAAATAAGTGTCCTGCCTCCCTTTTCTTTTCTCCCCACCTCGAAGAATCCTGTGCAGCCAATCATTTCACTGCAAACACCTCCTGGTGATTTCTGGGATCCTGAGGGCATATGAGGCCCCATGCCAGGTAAAATGAAATCATTATTAGTCTTGGCCTCATAAGTGCCATGGGCCTCATTGTTGCCTTTTCTTTAAACCTCCCTGGTTAAGCAGGCAGCTTGAGGAACCCATTTTCTTTTTTTTCAAGCAGCATCTGTCTGAAGTTGCCCTTGGCCTGTGGCCTTGACCTTCCTGGCTGGTTCAGTGTTTGTTGGCTTTGGACTCTTCTTCCATAAGGCCTCTCTTCACAGTTTACCTTCTAGTCATATAACAGGCCACCTTCTCCTCTACCTCAATTTTGGCCATTTTTGTAGCTGTTCAAGATAAACTTACATACCACTGTTAGTGTATATAACCATCGTTAGTGTATATGATTGTGTGGGGGATGCAGCAGCATGTATTTGGAGGTCAAAGGTCAACATTGGGGAGTTGTTTCTTTCTTTCCACTGTTAAATTCTGGAAATTGAACTCAGATTGTCTGGTTTGTACAATGTTACAGACCCAAGCAGTGGCACTTGTACACACCTTTCAATCCCGTCTCCCCACTTTCAGTGTAGATAGTATGCTTACTATTACAGTCCACTCTTGGGCTGTGATCAAGTTCTATATATCAAATATAAGTGTCCTTTGGAAAGCTGTGAAGCTATCTGAATCTAGTGGATGGGAGTTTTGTCACACTGTGTAACCAGAGCTTGGAGCCAGTGCTACTTCAGTGCCTCTTTCTAGAAGCCTGCCAGAGGCATCACACTGGGCTTTCTGATACAGTTTTCTACTTGACTTGCAATGCCTGACAGCCTTCTGCAAAGATAACACGTTTCAGTGACAGCTTTCAGCTTGGTATCGCCAGTGGATGGTTTTAGACGTGTGCAGGGTTCACTCAGTGTAAGTTGATTCATGACCTTGGCCTTCTAGAAGCTGCTTATCAATCTCTGTCACTCTGCTGACTTCCTGGAGTGCTCCGCCACCTGTTGTCTTGGAGTGCACGCTCCTGATTTTAGAGCACAGCCAGCCGGATGTAGACACATCTGTCTGCGATGCAGACGTGAGGCATTGAGTACAGCAGAAATCAATCTCTGCTGCTTCTCAGACTGTCGCTCATACTGTGAGATTTGCAGAGTACCACTAGGCAGCCTATCTCTCCAAATTCACTAATATGAACCCAGGGAGAAAGGGGTTAAAAATTGACAGCTATCACCCGCAATTTGAAAAAGAACACAGTTGCTTTCTTGGACTCCTGAGTTTCATACAAATGCAAATGATAAAATCAGTGTGTAGTTTTTTTTCCCCCTTCAGTAACACATGAACCTTGACACCTTTTATTCTGTAGATCTTAAAGTACTACAAGTCCATAGATTTTTCTACTGTTTTGAAGAACTATTCACCTACTCGGTATGTTTGTTTGGATCATATAAATTTGGTTAAACAATACATATCAGTACAATGCAGCTGTGATAAGGTGGCCTGCTATTTTCTTGTATTGGTAAATATCCTTGATAATTCCAGTTATTGGGATTTTTTTTTACATACATATTGTGAGATTATTGTTTTGTTTGTTTGTTTAGAGACAGGGTCTTGTTATGTAGCTCTAGTTGTCCTGAAACTCATTATCTAGACCAGGCTAGCCTCAAACTGACAGAAGTCCGCCTGCTTCTGCCTCCTAAATGCTGAGCTTAACATGTGTCGTTATACCCACATATATTGTGAGTTTTGAAACATATTTGGAAGAAATAGGACAAAAGGAGTATAGTATCTTTTATTTCTTAAAATGATATATAAATTCAGTTGTCAAAATTAATTTTTTTAAAGATTTTTGGTTTTTTAAAGTTATTTTCTTATTTTTATTTTATATGTATGTGTATATTGCCTGCATGCATTTAAGTTTACCCATGTCATGCAATGCCCACAGAGGTCAGAAGAGGGTGTTGGATCCCCTGGAACTGGAATTATAGATGGTTATTTTCCACCATGTGGTTTCTGGGACTTGAACCCAGGTCCTCTGCAAGAGCAGCCAGTGCTCTTACCAACTGAGCCAGCTTCCCAGCCTCCACTGCGTTTTGTTTGTTTGTTTGGTCTTTTTGAGACAGAATATCCCTGTATTCCTAGCTGGCCTGGACTTACTGTGTAGACCACCCTGGCCTTAAACGCAGACCTCTGTCTCTGCTAGGGTTAAAGGCATGTACCACCATGCCCAGCATCCCTTTTTTTTTTATTTTTTAAAGTGTGTGTGTGTGTGTGTGTGTGTACATAAGAGCAGATACCCATGGATTCCAGATACAGTGTCAAATCATCTGGAGCTTCAGTTACAAGTGCTTGTACTTCCACAATAGATGTTGGGAATTGACTTGGGTCCTTTTTTTTTTTTTTTTTTTTTTTTTTTAATTAGGTTATAGTCATAGCTTTTTCAGGTTGGTGCACCCGTGTCGTGCAATGCTGCGGAGGTCAGAAGAAGAGGGCGTCGGATTCCCCTGGAACTGGAGTTACAGGTGTTCTTAAGCCGTCATGTGGGTGCTGGGAATCAACCCAGGTCCTCTGCAAGAGCCAGTCACGCTTTAACTGCTGAGCCATCTCTCCAGCCCCAAACTGGCCTTTTTAAGAGCAGTATGTACCCATAACCACTTGACCCCCAAATATCTTTTTTTTTTTTTTTGTCTTTTCAAGACAGGGTCTCCCTGTAGCTCTGACTGTCCTGGAACTCACTCTGTAGACCAGGCTGGCCTTGAACTCACAAAGATCCGCCTGCCTCTGCCTCCCAAGTGCTAGGATTAAAGGCATGCGCCACCGCGCCCGGCTTCCAAATTTCATTTTTAAAAAAGCCATATAACGTATGTCATATGTTCTGCTCCTACCGAGGTCAGCATTCCTTCTCTACCTAGAGATAGAAAAACCTTATCGTAAATCATTAATTTTTTCCATTTTATTTTTCACAGTGCTGGGTATGTAGTCAGGTCTTCATGCATGCTAGGCAGGCTCTCTGCTACTGAGTTACATCTCTACTCTATAAATCATTAATTTTAAGCGATACATATTTTTCTTCTCTAAAAGTATTTCCATGAGTCTTGCTTGTATTTCCAGAAAGTAAATCCAAAAGGGTGTTTTTCTTTCTTTGCCCCCATTGGAGATGTGAGGTCACTTATCTGTAAAATAAACTGTCTTTTTCATATTAAAATACGAATGTGGAAAGTTAATATTTAAAGCCGCCTGTTACATAGAGACAGTTGCTTCCCCCATAAAACAGTTTTAGTGTTTGGGTCTGTCTTTACCCCATGGGACTGCTGTTATCTGTCCCATTCAGAGTAATCAATAGATCGACTTGGTTTGCACCTCACCCACTTCTGGCAATTTGTCTGAAATATCTTTATGAGACGGATAGTGTCTCTGTATTTCTTCCTGAGGAGCTATAACTGTCTGGCCTGCCAGCTCTCGTTCCGTGCCATCTGAAGTTATTTCTCTTTCTTTGTTTTTTTTGTGGGATGAAAAGACATTGCATCCATCAACAGTTTCGCAGGATAATCTTAGTGTGCCTAGCGTTAACTCCCAGAGAAGTGGCTGGACTTAAGGCTTTCAAGGGGTTTCCTGTGTATGTTAATCAGCCTATGCCTCCTATGAATTTTAACTATTGGAGACCTTGTTGTTTTTAAGTCCTGCTTCCAGGACACGGAGCAACTGTGTTTACCGTAGACCAGTGTTATATCCAGTTTCCCACTTCACTGGCTTCCTGTGTTTTTCTACCTGCCTATATCTGAATAGACCGACCACAGTGCCTGTCCCAGTTGTCTCACATAAATGGCCGTTACATTAATTAAAAAAAAGAATGGCAAGGAATACAGTTGTAGATACATAGTTCCAGGAGCCTTTTTTCTATCAAATTAGGACAAGGATAGGAGCTCATTCTGAGTTTAAAATGACCTTTGAACTTTAATAGTAGGGTGATACTCTAAGAACTGACAGATGTTAAGAGCAAACTAATTGCTCATTGGTATAAATAGGAAACTAAAATCTTAGCATAGGTTTTGTCCCTACCTGAGTGGATGACCTAAGACAGTGTAGCTTTCTGCATAGACATACACACCCACACCCATGCCCACCCCAAGATACACGTACTGAGACACACACACCAAGATACACATACTGAAATACAGACACAAACATACACAGACACTGCCAAGACAGGCATACACATTCTTAGACATGTACAGACACATAATCATATGCACACATACCAAAACTTACATGAAGACACAGACACACACTCACTCTCAGGTAGGCACACACACACACACACACACACACACACACACACACACGCACACACGCTTACTTGGCGAGGTTCTCTCAAGTCCTGGTCAGTAGACATCTAATGCTGAGACACTATTCTTTTCACTATAGAGCTCATGTCAGCCTTTGGCTCAGCATAGTCCTGGAGAGTCACTCTTCTTGTCCTGCCTTGGAGAGATCGTGACCCGAGCCTCAGCCCAGAGCCCCTGAGGGCTGCTGCTGGATGCCCTGCAGGCTCTTCCTTCTGGTGTTCTCCTGGAATCTATAGATACCAATGCTTTCCCACTCTAGATGCGCTGCCCAGCACCGGCCTGGATGCACGTGCGCGACATGCCGCTAGAGGACTTTGACAAGGAAGGCTGGATAGGAAGTTTCTTGTAACTGTCTCTGCCTCTGTCTCCAGATCTGGCGGGCTTTCTTCAGTTCTGCTTCTGTTCTTCCTCTGCTGCTCATGGAGATGTTCCTTCATTCTTGTGGTGCTCTTCTCCGCTGGCTCCTCTCTTTCTCTGGGGCTCCTTAGTGCAGCCGTTGCTCCTAGCTCCCAGCCTGTTCTGGTCTCTCCTGTCTTCTGACTTCCTTGGCTTAGCTTCGGGATTAATCGGCTTGTTCGTTTTCTTTTCCCGTTCTTCAGGATGGAACCCATGTCTCCCCATGGGAAGCAGCCAACTGCTCTATCCCTGAGCTGCACTCCAGCCCTGAGAATAGAAGTGTAAAAAAACTGCTTGCATTAACTTTGTGAAATTGGGTAGAAATTTGGGTGTTGATAAGAATATCCTAAATCTATTCTTATTTAACTAAAACATATGCCACCTCTGATAATGTTGGCTTCCTGTTGCCATGATAAAAACACTGACCAACTCAGACCAGAAAGGGATTTGGGGGGCTTACATTTGTAGGTCACAGTGCATCATTGAGGGGAGAAAGGAGCTCAAGCAGAAACTGAAGCACAAACAAGGGAGGAATTCTGCTTTTTGACTGGTTCTCTCTGGCTTGCTCAGCTACCTTTTTTATACAGCTCAGACCTACCTGCCCACAGGGAAGTGGTAGTAACCTGGGCTACTTCATGGCATTGTACTCTGTGCCTCTTTCTGAATTATTTTCTGAATTACTACAGAACCTCCTGACTGCTTTTCTGTAGACCAGCAATGTGTTCTTCTTATTCCTTCTCCGTGTAGTATTAAGACAAACCTTCTTGTGTACCCCACCTCTGAACGCCTCAGACACAGGGAGGGTCTGGGAATCCCATGGATGCTTTCCCTAGGTTGTCGCCTGTGTATACTCTGCCTCTTCTAGGCTCTGATAACAGCTCTGAATTCCTGGTCTGTGCATTCTTATCGTGTCCACCTTTAGGATCCACTTAGCCAACTTGGGAAGTCGTAGTACCTTAGTCTAGTTCAGCAGAATAGTAGCTGAGGTGTATGCAGCCCAGGGGCTCTCACAGACACAGCGGCAGACCTAGCGTTCTGGTTCAGACTCCTCAGCTTTCTGTATGCACCTGTGCTCAGCCTCGTCCTCACATCAGGATGGCACAGAGCCCAGATGCTTTGGCTGCCTGCGGCTGGTGGACTGTGGCTTCTGGGTTATGGAAAATCCCTGAGTGTATAGCTCTCTAAATCTTCCCCTTTCTCCATCATTCTCTTTTAATTTCTCCACAGTTCATGTTAGAAGTTGATCTTTGTGAGAGGAACGTACCAGGAAGTCTACGTGTACATTTCTTCTTTTCCCTCCGGTCCCACTGTCCTAGTCAGACCAGGCTGCCATCACAACACACTGACTGACACACACAGCCATGTCTCTCCCAGGTCTGGAGACTGGAGTCCAAGGTTACGTCCACCTGCAGGTTCTGCATCTAGTAAGGGCCTTCTTTTCCATTGGGCCTCTTCTTGTGATGCCTTCTTGTGGTAGAAGGTGCTGAGGTCCCCCCCACCCCTTCTCGTTCCTGTTTAGAACCCCATCATCAGGACCTCACCATCTGAATTTTAGAGCCTCACAAATTTTCCATTTTAAAATCACTTCTTTTAGAATTGAGGTATTCAATTGCAATCTAATTTCTGCCTATCTGTTCTTTTTAAAAAATATATTATTTAATATTACTTATTTTACTTATTATTTGCTTTTTCTGTCAGTTTTCTCATTTTAATTAAATAAGGTGATTTTCAAAACCATGGAAAAAACGGGTTGTCACAGAGTTACTGTTTAAACTATGTCCATAATCCATGAAAATAAGTCAAATCTTCCTTTGCTATTAAATTGTAGTTTAGTACTCCCTTTCAGAACAAAGTGTGAAATGAATGAGTAACAGGGACTTTGGAGATTATATTAGTGCCAAACTGGGGTTTTCTTTCTTTCTATAAGGAAACGAAAGGAGAGCAATAATCAGTAAAGAGAAGTGTCTTTTTTCAGTGTGTGTTTTAAGTAATGTTAAAGTGATTGTGTAATCCTCAGGTTCTCCTCCCAGGATGTTTTTGGGCCACCCTTGATTAGTGTAAGCTTTTCTTTTCTTGGAAGACAATATTGCTTTAGAATTGAGCTGTGGGGTGTGTGTCTGTGTCTGTGTGTATCTGTGTCTCTGTGTGTATGTGTCTTTGTCTGGGGCTTAATCAGGGCCTGGAGTGTGCTAGTGAGGTGCTCTACCCCTGAGCCACATCCTGCAGAACTGGTCCCTCTCTGTATATGTAGAGTCATACCTGTGTGGCCACTCCCCCCCCCCCGCCCCCACCTTCTATGACTCAACACACTTTCCCGGCTTGGTCTCTGAGATGATTGGCAGTTAGCCCTCTGGCTCTGGGCTTGCAGGGTTCCTGGCACTGAACCTCCTGCCTCACCCAGTTCGCCCTGTTAGCATTACCATGTGAACAGGGTGTAGAGAATTGAGGAACTTGAATGGCTTTTTATAAGACACTATATTCTGTGGTTCATTCAAACTACCTTTGCTCTACTCTGTTTCAAAACAGTGCTTTCTATCACCAGTAGTCATCAGAAAATTGTTATAAGAGAGCTAGGAAAGTTTCTTCTCCCAGTTTTATAAAATGTAAACAAAAATACAGTTAGTTTTGGAGGGCCATAACATTCGTTATGGGCATGCTGGGTGTCTGGTGAGAAATTCCACAAAATGAAATATGAGGTTAATGTCTCAGATTATACAGTTTCCTAATTATACCTTTAATTATTCATGTAAAACAAGTAAAATGACCCCTGACAAAGACATAAATGATTTAGGTAAAATCAAATATTTATAGAATGATGTTGAGTCCCTAGGTGTGTTACTAACAGATGCACTAAAAATCTTCACTACCATCCTTCTGAAAGGCAACATTTTCTATGTAGAACTGATAGTGGGCTGAGAATAGTCCACAGCATTGAAGACGCTGTTGAGCCAAGGCCTAGGGGTTTTGACATTGGAATGAAGGTATTCAGAAGTGTTATAACACACTCTAGAAGAAATCTTATAATACTTTTATGCCCATTAATTTCAAAATAATTTCATAGACTCATTAACTTTATAATAATTTAGATATTTTGTCATCCGATATATTGTATTTGAGATTTCAAATGAAGTGACAGGCCTTCTGTCTGTTTTTATACTCTTTTTTTAAAATTATTATTTCTTATGTGTATGAATGTACTGTCTGCATGTAGGTTGGTGCACCTGTGTCATGCAATGCTTTGGAGGTCAGAAGAGGGTGTCGGATTCCCCTGGAACTGGAGTCACAGATGGTTCTTAGCCGCCTTGTGGGTGCTGGGAATCGAACCCAGGTCCTCTGCAAGAGCAGTTGGTGCCCTTAACCGCTAAGCCATCTCTCCAGCCCCTGTTTTTATTTACTCTTAAATGGTTAAAAATATAAAAGGACCTTGAGAGATGCCTCAGTGGGCAAAGTGCTGAGCTTACAAGTCTGAGCACCCCAGAACCTTGTAAACAACCAGGTGATAAGGCATGTATTTGTATTCCCAGTGCCAGGAGGCAGAGACAAGAGGATTCCAGGGCTCACTGACTCTCCAGCCTCACCAGTCCATGAGCTTTCGATTCAGTGAGAAAACTTCTCTCAGAAAAATAAAACTGCTGCTCATGGTGGGGTACACCTTTAATCCCAGCACCCAGGTGGCAGAGGCAGGTGGATCTCTGTGCCAGCCTGGTCTATATAGTGCCTTCCAGGCTAGCCCAACCTACAGGGAGGAGACCTGTCTAAAATACAAAACCCTGAGGGCTGGAGAGATGTCTGGGTAGATAAGAGTACTGGCTCCTCCTACAGAGAATGAGAGTTTAGTCCCTAACACTGACATGGTGTCTAACTGCAGTTCAAGACTTGCAACTTAAGTACATGAAAGCAAAACACTCATACACATACTATTAAAGAATAAATGAAATAAAATAAAACACACTGAGAGTCACTGTGGAAGATGCTTGACATTGACCTCTGACCTCCCTATGCACACATAGGACTGTGTTCACCCACCTACCCTAGGGCTCATAGGCACACACTGTACACCAAATCCAAAGTTGCATAATACTTTGTGATACATGAGAATTACATGAAATTAAAATTTTGGTGTGATAAAATAAAGTCTTCCTTAAATGGTTCATTTACATATGGTCTTGGTCTGCTTCCATCCTCCCAAGATTCCACAGGGGCTCAATGCTCTGCAGAGCCTAAAATATTTCCTAATGACCCTTAACAGGAAAAGTGTGCCGACCTCTGTTCTGAAACATCTCCAAACAGAGCAGAGCGAACAAGGCAATAGCTTGTTTAATTGGCACAAGAAACATTTGCTTTTACTTCATTTTTTCTCTTTAATTTTCTGTCCCACTAATTGAACATTTACTGTGTATTTTTCAAAAGTTGGAGAACAACTGCCTTTTGAATGCAGTAAAAAAGGATTTATATGAAGAGGGCTCCTTCACTTGCTTTTAATGCTTCCTTTATACAGCAAAGTACTGAAACTAATTGCCCTGTTTCCGAAATGGGTCATTAGTCTCTTCCCTATCTTTTATGTAGACCTAATTTTCATGCAGGATTTCTCTCTGAGGCTCTGACTGGGATTTCTAGAAAGAGGAGACAGTGGTAACCTGGGTGCTTTCCCATGGCTAACACAGGCTTAGCTTTTGGTCCTAAGTGAGTGTATTGATTGGCAGTTCCATGCATTTAGCAGCCAATGGGAATTTGTTAAATAGGGGCTGGAGAGATGGTTCAGAGGTTAAGAGCACTGGCTGTTCTTGCAGAGGACCTGGGTTTGATTCCCAGCTACCACGTGGTATTAGAGTTGCCATCTGCACCTCCAGTTCTAGGGCATCCTCCATCAGCATTGTGTAACATGGGTGCACTTACATACATGCAAGCCATATATTCATACACATAAAATAAAAGTAATTCATTAAATGAATGATTGAAAGAATCTACTTTAGGAAAATAAAAAGAATGTACAGTTATAAAAATGGAAACTTTTTTATGAATCCAAATATTAAGCTACTTTTTCAAAATTTAATTTTTTTGTTAATATAAATTCAAGTTATTCTCAAACTTTCTTTTCCTGGGGTTCAAAAAAGAGATAATCATTTTGAAATTTGCAGTTTGCATTGGCTGAGGTCCTTTATGCTGCAAATACTTTTGTGGCTTATCATGCACTGACAATTTTCTTATGCTTGTGGTTAAAGGAATCAGTAGAGGAAATATAATTATATGCCAATATTTTATTGACTTAGTGATCATATTGTGGACTACACTTTCTTGTGCACAGTTAGCAAATAAGAAGACCGTCATCCACAGGCTACCGCTTTACCACTGTTCCTCCTGCGATACTCGAAGAATGTCCAAATTCTTTTTTTTTTTTTTTTTTTTTTTTTTGATATCTTGCCCAAGATATCAAAGATTTTTTTAACTAAAAAATCATGCATGTCCCATCCGGCTTATCCTCTAAACTCCTCTTCTCATTTCAGACCTTGAATCGCAGGGTAGACATAGGAATCAGTGCTTCAAAGCAGATATCGCACTATCCCAAGATGTCTCTGTATTTTCCCACCTATTAAATGGATAAGAAATTCTCCCTTCTCTCCCTGGGAACTGTCACCATTTGGACTGTTGTAGAAAATCTTTCCCGGGAGAGGCTAACAAATACCTACCTTCTCCTTATAAGGAAGCAGGGAAGACTAGAACACCATTCCATTGAAATCCGACTTGCATAATCAGTGAACTTACTAAGCTATTCATTTATTTTCAATGTTTTATTTGTTATTTTTATTTCAAGTATATAAGTGTATTGCCTGCATGTATATAAGCACACCCATGCCATACAATGCCATCAGAGGTTAGAAGAGGGTACCAGATCCCCTGGAACTGGAATTTCAGATGGGGTTGTTAGCCACCATGTGGGTACTCACAACCGAACCCAGGTCATCTGCAAGAGCAGCCAGTATTCCTCAATGCTGAGCCATATCTCTAGCCTCTTATTGTGCTATTTATTTAAAAAATTTTTTTAAATTTTATTTATTTTCGTATGTGTATGAATGCACCGTCTGCATGTAGGTTTGTGCACCCGTGTCGTGCAATGCCGAGGAGGTCAGAAGAGGGTGTCGGATTCCCCCCAGAACTGGAGTCAAAGACAGTTTTCAGCCGCTATGTGGGTGCTAGGGATCCAACCCGGGTCTTCTGCAAGAGTAGTTGGCACTCTTAACCACTAGGCCATCTCTCCAGCCCTTATTGTGCTATTTTAAAGAGCATTGGGTGAAGGGCTACTTACAGAAGCATAAGTGACCCCCAAATCAAAAGTCTCATCCCGGCATGAATAACACTCCCCGTAGTTTCCTAGATGGAGTTCCCAGTTCAGATAGGCTTCCTCTCACTGTTGACCCTAGCACCTCCCAAGACCAGGGGACACATGTCATTAGATCAGAATGACTTACCTCTGGCTGGGAGGTTAGGGGAGAGAGGCTGGAATCTCAAGTGTAGGGCTGAAGACCCTTTTCTCCTATTCTCAGTCTCAGGGTCTCTTGCCAGTAGTCACAGCCCTTTTGAAGATGATGGCTGTTAAGTTTGAAGGGATCATTACATGACAATAACCAGCCGGTCATTCAGGAGTGTTCTGTAGTGTCAGTGACTTAATTTACCCTGGGTTGTGGTTTCGACCTCTCTCCTGGTATCCAGGGAAGCAATCCACAGCCTGGTTATCTTGAACTTGCCTGAGGCAAAAGATAAACAACTTAAGTTTGGGCTTGAAACTCACTTTGTTTTCTTCTCTTCCCTTCCATTTGACAGTTGCCATCCTTCTGAAAGATGACTATTTTGTCAGTGGTGCTGGACTGCCTGGCAGATTCAAAGCTGAGAAGGTGGAGTTTCACTGGGGCCACAGCAATGGCTCAGCTGGCTCTGAACACAGTGTCAATGGCCGGAGGTTCCCTGTGGAGGTGAGAGAAACTGGAGGCTCTGTGTTCAGGGGATGCGAAATGTTGGTTGCTATGTCCTTATCTCAGTGGACATTCCCTGTTTTCCTCCCTCAGGAAACCTTCTGTTTAGAGCATGGCAGGGGGCTGGCCACAGTTCTCGTCTTTGCTCAAGGTGGGGTGCCCACGAAGAGGCCATGGCTACACTTACCCCTTCTTGCTTAGTGAAGTCCATCATTTGTTCCCTAGACACTTCTTTTTTTTTTTTTTTTCCCTGTCCATTTCTGAAGCCCTTCTTTCTGAAGATGACATTTGTGTGAAGTTTGGGTGACTTTATTGTCACCCTTTAGAAAAGGAAAAGACTAGTGACATAGGAAGCAGTCTCAGAACCTTCTCTCAGTTGTGAACTTGTTTGAAGGGTTTGCTTTTGTTGGCTTTTTTTTTTCTTTCTTTTGGTTCCTGTCAGCTGTTGAGGAATGGGCTGTGAATGCTGCTGTTACCGGCCACGGTTAACTTTTGCTGGGACCAGTTGTTAACACTTCGCTTCGATCCTGAAACATTTTGCGTCCATCTTCTCATGTAGCCAGGCTGCTGTCCAGAAGGGTCAAATACAGTTATGTACGTTGAGAAAGGGGTCAGGTTGTAACCAGTCACTAATGCCGCCCAGGGATAGCACATCATATCTATTACCAACCACTTTTTCCTCCTGGTCTGTATTTGAATATTGGGATAAGGTGCTGGCTGGCTGGTTGGTTCACTGTGTGCTAATCCTTACAAGTTTGGGCAGATCTGACTGGTTGTGGCACTAGTCACAGGCATTCACTGTAGAATGGTGCCATGTTTTAATCATAGACACTAGATGGCCAAGTGTCATGTTCAGCTCTAAACCTTCCATAATTTGTATCCAGATTTGATGACTTACTTGGTGAACATTTGAGACCCCTTCACAAAGAAAGTGCCTGTATGTGTATGCAGATTGCTCAGGGTTTTGTCATGTTTTCTTACTTCTCAAGCCTGTATATGAAGTCTCTGGCTGTACTTGGTGCTTCTATGAGAATGCATGTAAAATGAGAAAGTCTTTAAAACTTGCTTGTCAATTCTTTCCAGGATAAAGGGGACAACCCATTCTCCCCCTGTTTCTCCTCCCATATTTTCATGGCATAGACCACTTTGGATCCCAGAATGTGTGAAGCCTTTACCCGACTGGTATGCAGTCAGTTCTATTGGCACTTTTTGAAATCCATTCTTTTTTTTGACACTATCCACTTAGGGAGAACATGCAGAACACATGAGATCTCAGTCCCAGTCTCTTACCTTAGTGACAAGCCCAGGCCTTTGGAGATTCTGACCAACTACCTACAGATTGAGCTTCCCATGATCCCCTCCACCTCTACAGAGGTGTTTTTAGCTTGTCAGAAAATCTTACAGAATTTAGGAAGACAATTATATCCCCTGGTTTATTGCAAAGGGTATTTTCGAAGCTCTAGACAGACAGGTCAAATAAAAAGATACATAGGCTGAGTCTGGAAGGATCCTGGGCACAGCAACTTGTGTCCCCTTGAAGTTGGGTGTGTCACCCTCCTGACACATGGATTAATTCTTGGTCAGTTTTCTGTGAGCCTCTTCCTTTCACACTAGCCCCATGCCTATCAAGTTTTTTGAGACTTCATCAAAGTATAGGTGTCCTGTAGAAGCCTGAATAAATTGTCAGAGCTGGCAGGGCAGGCCAACAAGGCCCCCCTTTTCAAATTCTTGGTTTCTCTGTGTACTATTCCTTCTTCCTGGTTAGAGAGCAGGAGTCCTGGAACAGGGGGCCTCATCTACTACCAGACCAGGTAGGACAAAGAACTTCATTGCAGGGAACTGAGATACAATGGAGGGAGGGCAGAGAATGGTGTTTCTATAACTGACCTTGGGAAAGGACCCTAGTTTCTACAGTCTGTGGTAGGGGATCAGAGGCCAAATATTGTGGATGAAATCATATGTAGACATGCACAGACACAAATAATACTGTATTATAAAGCCAGGTGTGGTGGCTCATGCCTTTAATCCCAGCACTCGGGAGGCAGAGGCAGGCGGATCTCTGTGAGTTCAAGGCTAGCCTGGTCTATATAGTGAGTTCCAGGTCAGCTGGGGCTACAGAGAGACCCTGTCTCAAAAAAAGACCAAAAAAAGATAGTGTATTATATATTTAATACCACAGGTGTACACTGATATATAGATGGGGGGGTTAGTTTTTTGGTCATTGTTTTTGTTTGTTTTTGTATGCTCTTCCTAGAGATACCAGAAATGGCCATTCTGAGAAACTGCCTCATTTTTTTCTCATTTGTTTAAACAATTCACGGCACCAAAATCTGCCCTCCACGCCCCGTCTGTGGGACTCCCTGTCCTAGCACTCAAGTTGCATATCTTCGTAAACCCTCCTCCACCCAGTGAATGGAACAACTCATTTCTTAGAAATCCTGGCTTTATTTGTGCTTAGAAAACTTGCTTCCTAGAAGCAAACTTTAACATGTTTCTAAGTGTGTTCTTTTCCGTCCCCTCTTGCTGACCAGGTCCCAGGGACAGTGGGAGTTGAAGGGGGGGGTTGTCCCCCCAGCTTTGCCGTGAAGCCTCTTTGTCCCTGAATTGGGTTGCCATTCATTTGGGTCATGTTGTTCTGCACAAAAGACCTATACTTGAAAGTTTGAAAACTTAATCTGGCAGCTGGCTTGGGACAGGAGGTCTCTACAGCTGAGATGGGCACTTGGCTTCATTTGTCATCACACCCTCCCATGCTGGGGTGTCCTGTTCTGCTCGCACTTGTGTAATCGATATTCAGCATAGACAGACATTTCTTTGGAAATCTTATGACTCTTGAAGACAGTTTCAGTTTCCCAGTACTTAAAGAGTGCCACTCAACACAGAAGCTAATTGGCGATGGCTATTCCAATGCCCAGACTTATTGTGTGACCAAGTTGCTTGGATTCATTCCTTTGAGTGGCATGGTAAGACTGTATTAATCGAGTTCTTCATTGGAACCCAGCTCATTCATAGCTTGCTTCCTTAAAATGTGATAACACATTGAAATATTTAGTGATATATTTGGAGGTGCTTAAGTTGCAGGGATTAAAGGCAATTTGGTCCAATTTAACTTTAAAATATGCATGGGAAAGTTGCTCCCTTTTGTCGCAAACCTGTCTATCATATTGCTTGAGTTCTTTATCAACACTTGCTCTTTCTGACATTCATATACTGTTTGAACATCTTGGAGTCAGCTTATTTTTTTTTATTCATTTTTTAATTTTTAAAAAATTTTTATTTATTCTTGTATGTGTATGAATGTACTGTCTGCATGTAGGTTTGTGCACCCATGTCGTGCAATGCCGCAGAGGTCAGAAGAAGGTGTTGGATTCCCTTGGAACTGGAGTCAAAGACAGTTCTCAGCTGCCATGTGGGTGCTGGGGATCAAACCCGGGTCCTCTGCAAGACCAGTTGGTGCTCTTAACCACTAGGCCATCTCTCCAGCCCAGCTTATTTATTTTTATATAACTATATCATATTCCAAGAAAATTCTGTGCATGAGAAATTGGTTAATAATATCGGGGACATTCTTTCTATAGGTGCAATGTATGAAGGTGACTCAGCTTACTGGTGTTGTTAGGATCAGAGGCCTAGCAACTTAAGAAGCCAGGCTTAGCCACCTGCCCTCAAAAAGCCAATTAAGCCAGGTATGGTGCCACATGCCTTTAATCCTAGCACTCGGGAGGCAGAGGCAGGCGGATATCTGTGAGTACAAGGCCAGCCTGGTCTACATAGTGAGTTCCAGGACAATTGGAGCTACAGAGAGACTCTGTCTCAAAAAACAAACAAAAGAGTAACAATGGATTTTTTCACCTACAAGCTAGGATAAGGACTTTACATCTCTTATCTCACTATTGTCTCTCTTTTTCAAAAAGAAAGCTGAGGCTCAGGGCACTTAAAGAACTTATAGATGCACGTAACACTTATAGATACACATAACACTTATAGGTGCACATAACACTTATACATACACATAACACTTACAGATACACATAACACTTATAGATGCACATAACACTTAGAGATACACATAACACTTATAGATACACATAGCACTTACAGATACACATAACACTTATAGATACACATAACACAGATAAACATAACACTTACAGATACACATAACACTTATAGATACACATAACACTTATAGATACACATAACACAGATAAACATAACACAGATACACATAACACTTATAGATACACATAACACTTACAGATACACATAACACTTATAGATACACATAACACTTATAGATGCACATAACACTTATAGACGCACATAACAGTTATAGATACACATAACACTTATAGACGCACATAACACTTATAGACGCACATAGCACTTATAGATGCACATAACACTTACAGACGCACATAACACTTATAGACGCACATAACATTTATAGATGCACATAACACTTATAGATGCACATAACACATATAGATGCACATAACACTTATACATACACATANTACGAATGTATTGTCTGCATGCAAGTCTGTGCACCCGTGTCGTGCAATGCCGCGGAGGTCAGAAGTGGGCGTCGGATTCCCCTGGAGCTGGAGTTCTCCTGGAGTTGGAGTCTCAGACGGTTCTCAGCCGCCATGTGGGTGCTGGGGATCGAACCCGGGTCCTCTGCAAGAGCGGTCGGCGCTCTTAACCGCTAGGCCATCTCTCCAGCCCCATTATTTTAATAGTCTGATAACAAAGGGAGGGGCCTGCGTATCTCTTTAGAATATCTTCATCCCTCAGGGTGGGAGAGATGGCTCAGTGGTTAAGAGCACTGACTGTTCTTGCAGAGGACTTGAGTTCAATTCCCAGCACCCACATGGCGGCTAAGAACCATCTTTAAGCTGGGCATGGTGGCGCAGGCCTTTAATCCTAGCACTTGGGAGGCAGATGCCAGCCTGGTTTACAGAGTGAGTTCCATGCCAGCTGGGGCTATAGGGAGAGCCTATCTCAAAAAGACAAAAAAAAGAATATCTTCATCCCAGATGCTGAGGAGGATGGAGATGATGACGATGCAGATGATTTTGATGATGAGGAAACTGAAGAAAAAGCTCCAGTGAAGAAATCTATCTGAGATGCTCCAGCCAAAAATGCACAAAAACCAAACCAGAATGGAAAAGACCTAAAACCATCCAAACCGGGATCCAAAGGTCAAGAATCTTCCAAAAAACAGGGGAAAAAAATCCTAAAACACCAAAAAGACCTAGTTCTGTAGAAGATGTTAAAGCAAAAATGCAAGCAATTATAGAAAAAGTTCATTGAACAGTCCTGGGCACTACTGGTAAATTAAGCCCAAAGATGGGGAATGAGGAAACGGAGAAACAAATGTAGTCCATACTGAGTACCGTCAACAATCCAGACTGAAGTCTTCTATTTTAACCTCAATCCCCTTTCCTGATTTGCCACCCATACCCCGTTGCAGGCTGGAAGCACTCTTTTCTTGATGTCCTAAAGCATTTTTCTTCTGTGATTCAGTGAACCTTACTCCTTTCTACCACTTGTACATAATACTTCATCTCTGATCTTGTTCAGATTACCTTTGTATATCCATACCCACTCAATAAATATTTGAATGAACCAAAAAAAAAAAAAAAGAGTATCTTCATTCTTGCCAGGACAATTACAAAGAGGCATTTGTTGAAGATATTCCAGGATTGATAGAACAGAGAGTTGGCCCTACCACCCGCTCCATTAAGCCTGGTCTTCAGACAATTCTTTTCTTTTTACTGCTGGCATGTTGTACTACTAGTTTCTAGTGGGTACAGACCAGGATGCTGATAACATCCTAGGACATGTGCAGCCCTCTTCACAAGTCCGCAGTCAACACTGGTTGGTGCCACACATGTGAGACACTGGAACAGAGAATTCCACTTCATGGGTTGAGCCACCTGTTATCTCCATGGCATCATGTTGAATACTGAGGATCTGTTTCCTGTGTTTGTTAGAAAAGAAATGCACCTCGCCTCTTGAGATGCAGTCCCAGCCTGGGACATTTCATCCACTCCTTCAGGCTTTAGCCCTGCAGGCTGAATTTTAAGCATGTGTCCCCTAACTGGACCTGCTTTCTGAGAGTAAATTGCAACCAAACCAACCTTGTAGGTTTGGTGCTACCCAGGAATTGTTCAAGGTTATCTACAAGGCTGTCTGCCTTACAGGCCTCCAGAATTTATACCTCTCCCCATTTTGTGGGCTGAAATCCTGGCTTTGGGGGCTGGAGAGATGGCTCAGTGGTCATGAACACCGACTGCTCTTAAGGAAGACCCACATGGTGGCTGAAAGGCATCCATAACTCCACTTCCGGGGGATCTGATGCCCTCTTCTGTCCTCCGTGGGCATTGTACAACATGGATGCGCTTATACACAGGCAAGCATAATACTCATATACATAAAGTAAAAATGAATTAATAGAAGAGAAATCCTGGCTCAGTCTCCTAGTTGTAATAATTTAAAACATCCAGTTTAATAGTGAACCACAAAGCAAAAGCTCTTTAATAGCTTAGTTAAACACAGAAAAGACATTGTTAGTGACTGCAGTGCTGGGTCCTTCGATGCCCTCTGCACCGTGCTGCTCCTCTTCTCCTCTTCTTGGGTGTCTTCTGCTTTACAGATGCTGTGTCATACAAGCAAACCAGGGAGGCCCAGCCCCTGCCTTTTAAGTTGTTTCTATTCTAGCAATGACACAGGAATGGGACAATCACAGAACCGGCTGTGTAATTTCAGCTGTAATCTGTAACCCTCGAGAGCAGAGGGACGTTTTGTCTGGAGGCAAAAGGTCTTGGTGGAGATGATGATATTTAGAAAGATGAAAGAGATGAACTGGAGCCTGCTGGGAGAATAGAGGTGTGCAAAGGTCCTGAGGTTAGTGACATGCTGTAAGATAATGGAACACAGGCCAGTGAGCATTTTAGTCAGCCCGATAATTACCTTCAAAGTGTCTCCTTGCTAATCCCTGGCACCTCTGAAAATGTTATTTTATGAGCCAAAGGGGACTGTGTGCATGCGAGGGAGTGTGCTACCCCATCACAATGGTGGTGTTCAAATGGACCATTACATTACGGTTCCCTCAAGAACTTTACCATGTACTTCTCTCCTGTGTTCCGTAGTCTTTTCTGTCCTGTGGTTGGTAATGTAAACAAAGGTTCCTCTCACAGTAATAGGAATCGAATCATGCCTTGTTTCCACAAATAATTGAAGTTGGAGTGAATTCAAAGAGAAACCTCCAGACAAAACCTGGGAGAGCTCCATTAAAGTAGAGGTTCATTGCACGTTTGTTGTCTGAGGTAATTAAAATCTTATTTATTACAATAAGAGATTGCAGGAGTTGTTGATTCAGACTTATTGGTGCTTTATGAGTTGAAGTCTTCAATAAGCTTAAATGATCCAAATTGATTGTCTGTGCCCTTCCAGAGAAACTCACAGCTGGTTCATTTCAACTCTGGTTAGAGCATCTTAGCAAGCCTGTAGGAGTGAAGACATTTTTCTTAATGTGTGCCATGTACACATTACCATATGGTACAAGACTCCGATCCCTTATCTCAAACTCTGGAGGCCAGATGTTTAGAATTCTGAAATCTTTTTTTTTTTTTTTTTTTTTTTTGAGAGGTGCTGTAGTATATTGCATCATGGGAGATGACCCTGAATAGACAGATTTTTGTGGCAAGCAGGTGGTGTACTAAGTAGACTTTGAAGTTCTGTAAATAGCTTCGAAAACTTTCACATCAGATCTCATCACCAAGTTGTTTCTATAAAAAAAAAAAAAAAAGAGAGCAGCAAGAGTCCTGTATTAGTGACTTTTCTGTTGCTGTGATGACACCCCACGGCCAAGGCAACTTAAAGAGGGAAGAATTTATTTGGCTTATGATTCCAGGGGGAACAGAAAGCCAAGCATTCATATCTTCAAGCAGACCCAGGAAGTGTAGTGACTGGAAATCTGGCCAGGTTTAAGAGCTCTGAATGCTAGGCCCTGGTGACCTCTTCTTCCAGTAAGACCATACTCCCTGAACCCCCCAAAACAGCACTGTCAACTGGAGACAAAATATCCAAATACTTGGAGCAGACATTCTCATTTAAACCACCACAATTTCTTTGGGTCTTAGGAAGATGCCTAGGACTGTTCTGTGGATCTTGGGTCACTTGTGTGCTTCAGCATTTTCTCTCAAAGAGCTCTGGGTAGCTATAGCCATGGCCCAGGCGTGTTGACTCACTTATCTGTCTGGATCTATCTTGGTGGGTTTCTGGTCCTCTTCCTTTCTCTGTCACTTTGCTTTACAGCATTCTTGGTCAAGGTCAGGGGCTGTCTAGGGGATAAGGGCTAGTCTGTTCTGTGCTGACATCATTAGGTGGTCAGTTTCCATTACGCATTGTGTTTAGGACTTAAAGATGTCTTCCTTCCCCTTTCCCCCAATTGTGCCACTGGAGAGAACTGTCTGCTCAGAAGCCACCAGCCCACCCAGAGGCAGACCAGAGGCTTGCCTTTCAGTTCATGAAATGTGTCTCATTTGTGCCTAGGGGGTACTCATGTCACTCTCTGACTAGAAAGTATCTTACCATGATGCTATACTCTGGCTCAGGAAATACATATCCCCCTTCTCTGTGCTAAGATAGTAGATTGCTGACACATGAAGCCTCCCACGGTGTCACCCTCTCTACTACATTGAATGCATGGCAGTTTCTACACGACTTACAGATGTGTCAAAGCATGAGCCCACTTTGATCTTTGGCCTTCATAGCTTGAAAGGTTCGCTCTTAATATTAAGCCTGCATCTTTCTGTATTCTGTCAAGAATAAATTCAGACATAGGGCATGCCTTCTTAAAGATTTATGTCTTCTGTAGTTTATTAAGGGCTTTGAAACATCTTTCACTTTAAAAAAATCTCTTTATACATTTGTATGAGAACACTATCACTTGGGGCTGGAGAGATGGCCTAGTGGTTAAGAGCACCGACCGCTCTTGCAGAGGACCCGGGTTCGATCCCCAGCACCCACATGGCGGCTGAGAACTGTCTGTAACTCCAATTCCAGGAGAACTCCAGTTCCAGGGGATTCCGAGACCCTCTTCTGACCTCCGCGGCATTGCACGACACAGGTGCACAGACCTACACGCAAAACAGTACATTCATACAATAAATAAATAAAATTTAAAAAAAATTTAAAAAAAAGAAGAGAACACTATCAGTTACATGCTAACTTTAAAAATAAAAGGGCTGGAGGGCTGGAGAGATGGCCTAGCGGTTAAGAGCGCCAACCGCTCTTGCAGAGGACCCGGGTTCGATCCCCAGCACTCACATGGCGGCCGAGAGCCGTCTGAAACTCCAGTTCCAGGAGTACTCCAGCTCCAGGGGAATCCAAGACCCTCTTCTGACCTCCGCGGCGTTGCACGACACGGGTGCACAGACCTGCATGCAGACAGTACATTGATACACATACAGAAACAAATTAAAAAAAAATAAAAAATAAAAAAAATAAAAGGGCTGGAAAGATGGCTTAGTAGTTAAGAACACTGGCTGTATTTGAAGAGAACCCTGGTTCAAATTCCCAGCATCCACATATCAGCTAACAACTATTCATAACTCCAGTTCTAGGGGAATCTGATGACCTCTTCTGACCTCCATGGGCATAGCACAACATGGGTGCACTTATATATATGCAGGAAATATGATCATACACATAAAATTTAAAAATAGTATATATTTTTTTGCTGGGTGTGGTGGTGCACTCCTTTAATCCTAGCACCTGGGAGGCAGAGGCAGGTGGATCTTTGTGAGTTCAAGGCCAGCCTGATCTACAGAATGAGTTCCAGGACAGCTGGGGCTACAGGGAGACTCTGTCTCAAAAAGACAAAAAAAAAGTATATATTTTTAAAAATAAAATTAAGGACATTTGTTCAACTTTAACACAATATTTACATTTATTTATTTACTTTGGTTTATTTTTTTCATTGTGTGCACGCTTTGTGCCAGCCATAGACTGCATGCAAAGGTCAGAACGCAGCTTATGAGAGTTTGTTCTTTTCTTCCACCATGTGGGTGCCAGGGATCAACTCAAACTGTCAGGCATGATATGCAAGATAGGCAAGCACCTTGACCCACTGAGCCATCTCTCTGGCCCCTACCACAGTATCTTTTTTTGTTTGTTTGTTTGTGTATGAATGTACAGTCTGGACGTAGGTTTGTGGACCTATGTCGTGCAATGCCTAGGAGGTCAGAAGAGGGTGTCGGATTCCCCCGGAACTGGAGTTAAAGATGGTTTTCAGCCACCATATGGATGCTGGGGATCGAACCCAGGTCCTCTGCAAGAGCAGTCAGTGCTCTTAACCGCTAGGCCATCTCTCCAGCCCCCCACAGTATCTTTTTAAGCTTACTTTGAACACTATTGTTTTATCATTCTTCTGGAAATGTAAATTTACACATTTCTCCTGTTTTCCTAGTAGAGATAGTCCTGCTCAAATAAATGCCTTCAGAAGACACAAGAGTGTCTTGACATTTCTGTTATATAAAAAATAATGACATTTTCACTTGTTAAGAACTAAGTATTTGGACTGGAAAGATGGCTCAGAGCAGTTAACAGCAGTTGCTGCTCTTGCCCAGGACCCATGTTTTGTTCCAGTACCCATGTGCCTCATGAATGCCTATAATTCCAGGAAATCCAACACCGTCTTCCGGCCTCTGTGAGCACTCCATTCATGTCTTGCATATACACGCAGGCACTCGTATACATAAAAAATTCAATAAATCCTTAAAGAACTAATTGCTAGTGTCTTTATGAACTTGATACCATCTTGATTTGTCACAAGAAAATAATACCCTTAGAGGGGGGACCGAGACACATTCTGTTAAAGATAACTTATACTCAGAGCGAAATTCTCATAGTCTCTCTGAAATGGGCTTTCTTCACAGAGTCCTTTGTTATAAAGCTTAAGGTAGTGCCCGCTGTGTCTGGCCTACCTCTTCGTGGGATGTTGGAGGTACTAGAGAACTGGTTCTGTAGTTCCCTCCTGTCTGTAGTTCATCAGTATACATTATTGTTTTTTGCTCTGAAGTGACTTCTATCAAGTAGCCAGGGAATTCCTTGAAACTTAGTTGGTGGCTTTGTTGCAATAAAGATTCCATTTTAAAGTCGAGTGTTTCATCCTTTACTAGTAAAATATTTAATTTCCATCTGGCAGAGCTTTCCTATGTATATCTTATGTTAATGAAGAGGGGCATTTGAGGAGATTCCAGTACTTAGAGCAAGCTCAGTAGGGAAGATAATGTCAGATTGTTACAAAGCCAGAGTGCAGTTTTGTGAGGAAAAGCAGCCTTGTCCCTGGTGTGATGCCTGACAGTCCCCATCAACAGCCATCCTTAGATGTGAACTTGGCTCAGGGCTGTTTGATGGTGTATCATCAACATGTGGCATGCTGGTAGCTGACTGAACCATTCTGAAACTTATTGCCAAGGAGATGATACACTCTGAGAAGCAAGCATGGTTAAATTGGAGTTATGCTCAAAGTAGAAACCTGGTGACCCTGGGACTTTCAGACAACCAAAGAAGAAGCTTAGGGAAGGGTGGGCAGGTAAGTGTTAATAGTGATCGTGTTGAATACAGAATTGAATGAGCACTGCATGTGCTGTGAACTTGCCCATGCTTCCTCATTTAATTCCTCATCCATCTTAAGCCCAGACTGGATGAACTCAAGCAACAGTGAGAGGCTTGTCTGACACCAACCTATGTTAATGCTCTAGAGTCTGGGCTCTGGTGTCTCCGAAATCTAGACCATACTTGTTTATCTTTGCTCAGTGGTTTCATTGTTGTCCTTATCGCTGGTTTAGTTCTTTTTAGAACCCCTAATGCAGTAGAAGGAATGTTAGAGGACGAGAGAGATAGCTCAGCCTCAGCAGTTAAGAACACTCGTTGCTGTTGTAGTGGACAGGGTTCAGTTCCTTCAGTTCCCTGTACCCATGTGGCAGCTTATAACCACCCCCAACTCCAGTTCCGGGGCATTTGATACCTTATTCTAGCCTCCATGGACACTGTACACACATGACACACATACATAAAAGCTGGCAAAACACAACACATAAAATAAGAATAAATAAAATCTTCAAAAAATATAATGTTAACATTTAAGCTGCCTTTATTGTGTCATAGGACAGAAAAAGCTATCAGAGGGCTTCAAATGGTCACAGATCTATGAACCAGAAAGGTGTCAAGGGAACAGGAAATATCTACGGAAGGTACTACAGTTTTCACCTACACTGACCACTTTAGTCTAATCATTTTGAACTGCACTGTCTGACAGCAAATGCCACGTGATCCACACATTGCTATTTAGCATTTTTACAACCTGCATTAAAAGAGGTGAAGAAACAGGTTGTTTTATTTGGCTTGAACAGTTGACTTTATTCAGATTGTTTTATGGGTATTATGCAATAGTTTACCATAAAACCCATCAAAAGTGAGCCCAGGTGTGGTGGCACACACCTTCAATCCTAGCACTTGGGAGGCAGAAGCAGGTGGATCTCTGTGAGTTCAAGGCCAGCCTGGTCTACATAGCAAGCTCCAGGCCATCTGGGACTAAAGGGAGACCTTGTCTCAAAACAACACACACACAAAAACAAACAAACAAACAAACAAACAAAAAAACAACAACAAAATTAAAAGTTCATTAGTTGTAATAATCTATATTTACGCTAATAAATTAAAACATCAAATAAAAAGCTTCCACTGAGATCCATTACATTCTGTTTTTATGTTAAATCTATGAAACACAGTTGACTTTGCTTTGGCACATTTCTATGTTTCTTTTATGTACATAGAGAGGCAGGCATGCATGGGGCAGGAGAGGAAGGCCAGAGGACAACTTCGAGCATGTCAGTTCTCTCCTTCTACCTCGTGGATGTCAGGGATCCAACTTGACAACAAGCTTCCTTGCCCACTGATTCACATCCCCAACCTCCATTTATATATTATAACACACTGGTAGTGGCCATTGTGTGGAAACATGGAGTCTTAAAGGTTCTGTAGCACATTAATGGAATTTCTGTAACCCGGAAATTCTGCATGAGAAATTTTTGTACTGAGTATTTGGTCATTTTTCTCTTTCACAAACAACAAAGTAGGTCAAAGTGCAGAAAGCAGCAACTGACATAGGATGAACATGTCTAAAATCTAATTTGTAACATGACAGCTATTGTTAATAATAGGATACGTTTCCTAAATGAACAGACTGTGGCTACAGTAATCAGAAGGGGCAAACGTAGGTGCCTGTGTGAAGTGTTGGATATGTTCATTTGTTTGGCTCAAGTACCCATCTAACTTTGCCTCATAACCTCACTTAATACTCCCTGAAGACAAGCAATAGAGAGTATTAAAATATATAGAAATGCTGGCAATTCTTGACTTTCGTATTTGGATAGAACATCTTTGTTGAAGAGACTTTGGCTCTGTGTATCACAGGATTTTTTTTTTTTTTCATAAGGCTTCTGGTTTTCCCCCTTATTTTTTCTCTTTCATAACATTTATTCCCAGAGCTTTGAGCACGATTCTTCTCAGAATCCATTTCCAAGCTGAAGAACTCAAATAAAGCTATCTGGGGAGACCTTTGTGCTCTGACAGTAGAGACCTCAGGCAGCCTCATCAGATGTATTGTAAGTTCAAGTCCAAAGGATTTACAGGCATGTGGCTCACACCACCCCCATACCCCCCTTTTTTTGTCCTGTCAAAATTTGAGCAGAAAGGTTTCAAGCCATCTTAAATCTAAAGCCTTTAGCAAGTTCTTTAGTGTTACCGTCACTCAGAAGGGATGGTAGGAAAGATTTATAAGGAATAGAAAGAAAGCAAAAATGAAAGAAAGTCTATTTCCTCTCTCCCCTTTAAATCCCTGGCACAGATTCATAGCACCCTTTGAATGTAACAGGAAGGAAATTCTGAAGGCTTCTCAACCTGGATTGTATATTGGAAACATTGGGATATATGGACACTAGCCAGACAATTTCTCCAAAAATTCTATTTTATAGAAAAATATAAATTTCCTCTCTTGAATGTTTGAGAAGGTCTTACAAGATTAAGATTTTTATTTTTATTTATTTATTTTTTAATTTTTATTTTATTTTATTTATTTATGTGTATGAATGTATTGTCTGCATGTAGGTTTGTGCACCCGTGTCGTGCAGTGCCTCGGAGGTCAGAAGAGGGTGTCAGATTCCCCTGGAACTGGAGTTCTCCTGGAATTGGAGTTACAGACGGTTCTAAGCTGTCATGTGGGTGCTGGGGATCGAACCCGGGACCTCTGCAAGAGCAGTCGGTGCTCTTAACCGCTAGGCCATCTCTCCAGCCCACGACAAGATTTTAAAACTCAGGTTAAGATACTGAAGATTTGTCGGTTAATGACTGCTAAATCCCAGCTCTTACCATTCAGGTTCAGCTCTGGCTTCTGAATCCTTCTGATTACAGGTGGTGAGCATTGGTTTGTAGTGTTCAGTGTTCTAGGACTTGCCTTAGTTATCCCTCAGTACTCAGCATTCTGAGATCAGGGAACATTTGGAGTAAAAGTAATTTCCCTTTGGATCCCTGCCACTCCTGGGCACCCCTGTGTGTGACTCTGCCATTGAATTTGCCTTTTGTTTGTCATTTTCATGCCAAACTCTTTGTCTCCTTTATTAGCAGAATAAACATGAGTTCAAATACCATAACCATATGTAGAGAAACAGGGCAGGTACACATTTCCTGGATTCTTATCAGACTCTCTGAATCCATTACAGAAAAAGCAAACTCTGACACATTTACAAAATGCTGTATAATGTGTCCTGTTAATAGCTTGATAATGGGCAAACATGGGTGAGGTCTGTAATATTCTAGCAGAGAAAACTTCCAAACTCAGTTGACTCTAGGACCCTGTTTATTTGTACGTGGTGTGAGGTGAGGGGAAAAAACACTGAGGGGATGCTGACTGGTAGTTCTGTTGGGAGCTCTCTCTGCTTTCCTCTGGAAGGTTTAAATGACTTTACTACACTCTCTTCTCCAGTTTCTAAATCTCATGTGTTCGCAGAGTCCTGCTCTCAGGAGAGTTTTATTGCAGTAGGTGTTGAGGTACAGAGGTAGGGGTCTGCCTGGAACGTTCATGGCACAGTCGGCTGGAGCAGAGGACAAAGCAGTGACAGGAGATAGCAAAATGGGCAACATCCCAGTCATGTCAGGCCTTAGGGACCATGGGATCCTCCTGCCTTTTAGTGCAGGAAAGATGGGAGGGTATTGGTATGTTCTTAATGAGAGGAACAGTGGTACCTGGCTTACAGTTTAGAAGGAACCACTTGCTATGCTTTGGGAAGTAGGAACAGAAGGTGAGGGTCCCACACCTAGACGTGACTGACTGCAGGGACCATGGGTAACTGTGTGGAGAACAGTCAGAGTTCTGATTGTGTTGAGAGAAGAATATTCTTGCTTCTTAGGTGATTTTAATATAATTTATATATATATATAATTTGGGGGAGGATCTTTTCAAGACAGGGTCTCCCTGTAGCCCCAGCTGTCCTGGAAGTCACTCTGTAGACCAGGCTGGCCTTGAACTCACAAAGATCCGCCTGCCTCTGCCTCCCAAGTGCTAGGATTAAAGGCATGTGCCACCACGCCCAGGTTATTTTTATTTTTTATGTATGAATGTACTGTCTGCATGTAGGTCTGTGCACCCGTGTCGTGCAATGCTACAGAGTTCAGAAGAGGGTCTCGGATTCTGCTGGAACTGGAGTCAAAGACGGTTCTTGGCCACCATGTGGGTGCTGGGGATCGAACCCGGGTCCTCTACAAGAGCATTCAGCTCTCTTAACCACTGAGCCATCTCTCCAGCCCAATATATTTTCTTCCTTTCTTTAATTCTCTCACTCTGTCTCTCTTTTCCTTTCTCTTTCTCTTTCTTTCCTTCTTTCTTTCTCTCTCTGCCCTTTTTTCTCTTTTCTTTTTTTCCTTTCGTCTTTCCTTTCCTCTTTTCTTTTCTTTTCTTTTCTTTTCTTTTCTATTCTTTTCTTTTCTTTTCTTTTCTTCCTTTCCTTTCCTTCTTGGAGCTTACAGAGACATATCTGATCTCTCTGCCTCCCCAGTGCTGGGATCAAAATTGCTGCCACCATATCTTGCAAAGAAAAGCAATTTAAAAAATTCTAATGATAAGGCAGGGGTAGCACATGACTTTAATCCCAGCAGTCTGATCACAGAGGTAGGTGATCTCTATTAAATTGAATCCATCCTGTTTTACATAGCAAGTTCCATGTCAGCTAGAGGTTACAGAGAGACCCCATCTCAAAAGAGACTAAAATAAGTAAATAAATAAATAAATAATAAATCGACTATAGTACTCACACTTGTGTTTATGGGGATTATATTCCAGTTTTCTAATGATATTGTATGCTACAGAACTTTTGAGCACAGAGTAAGGCTATTAAACCTAATATAATCAAAACTGGCCACTCCTCTCTGGGTGAATTTGAGTTAATAGATGTGGAATACATTGAACTGGCATATTCTGAAGTATTCCTTTAATGTACACAGTCCCCAACATAAAATAGGTTGACTTCAAATTCTCAACCCTCTGAGGGTATGAAAAGAAAACCAGCTAATGGTGATATGATACTTGATCCTCTCCATACTGGACAGTGACAGTGGGTGGCTGAGCTGGGAAGCTGGGATGCTTGGCATGTTAGATGCATCAAATGTTTCTCTACCTACAGTCGGTTGACCAGAACAAACTCCATTATCAACTGAGGGGCATCAGGGACACACACACATGCTTATTACCATAGTATGTTTTCATCATATTAACCAGCTCATCTTCAGTCCATCTGTTGCCTTTCCAGTTTCTGTCCTTTTGTATGTGTGGTGTGTAGCAGTGTGTGAACATATGTACACATACACGTGGTGCCATTTCTTATGAGCTGTCTACTGATGTATTGTCTGTGGTTGTTTGTTTAGAGATGGTCTCACCGTGTGTCCCTGGCTGACATAGAACCCATTACACAGACTAAGCTAGTTTCAAACTCTTAGAGATTTACTTCCCAAGTGCTGAGATTAAAGTCATGCTGCCGTACCAGATCAACACCTTCTTTTTATATTATTCTGTTTTGTTTTATTTTTGAATCAGGGTTTCACACCGGGGCCGGGGTCTTGCCAGTTTCACTAGGTTGACTGACTGTCTGTACCTCTCCGGCACTGGGATCACGAAGGGGCACCTACACACCTCTCTTTTTACATGGTGGTAAGGCTCATACTTGGGTCTTCAGGCTTCCTGGCAGTCCTCCTTGACCTGTCCTCCCTGCTCCCAGATGCCTTCTTTTAAACCCTTGAACCACATTACATTTTTTTCTTTGCTTTAAAAATCTTCCATTACTTTCTAGCTATACCTTGAATAAATCCAGAAATCTTCCCTTGTCTTCCAAGATCCTACTTGATCTGACTCCTACCCCCCCCCCCGTCCTCACCTAAGTGTCTCTTCACTTTTTTTCCTGTGTTTTTCCAGAGTCCAGAATGTCCTCTGCTGCAGTTCCTTCTCACAGCAGGCTCCTGGCTCCTTCCTACCACTCGCAGCATCAGATGCCCTCTCCTTTCTCAATGCAGTCACTTTTCTTTCCTGTTCCCTGCCTTCATTTTCTTCGTCGCAGCTGTCACTTTGTGAAATTACTTATTGATTTGTTTACTTGTTTATTAATTCTTCTTCACTGGCTTCATGTAAGCTTTGGGGGAAAAGGGGTCTGTCTGCCTGCTGAATTTTAGCAGCAGCAAAGGAACACAAACTCATAGCTGCATGAGCAGTTCCACATGTTAAGAAAACATTTTCATAATGTCTTCTCTTACGGGCTTACAGGTTTCCAGAGCAAGAAACGAATTCCTAAGAATGGAAACTTTTAATTCATTTATTTAAAAGATGTTTAAAGAAGCAAACTCCCCCCCCCCATACTGCCTGTTCTATGAAGGATGGGAAAGCCCAAATAAATTAGGTGCTCCCAAGTAGATACATTCATCCTCGTGGCTCGTGCTGGGAGGCTAGGGGTTTGTCCTGCAGCTCAGAAGACTGTCTTTCTCAGGCCTGGACTCATCTGTTAACGATCATTACATCTATGTATCAAGACAGATTGTTCCAATTAGTCAATGCGGTCCAGGTTTTTGAGAGCTGTTAATATGTACATGAGCAATTACTGTTGTAGAATTAAAAAGCCTGCTGGTGGGAATTGGAGATTGAGATTAGCACTTTTATTCAGGCACCAAGGCAGAAGCCATGAATGGCACACTGGTTTTCCCTGAAGATGCTATCCTTGGAAGGTTTGGGAGGCTGCAGGTGCCTCCTGTTTGTGCCACCCCGTGCTTTCATAGTCCACACCTGCCTTCCCAGGAGATTCACTTAGAACCACGCTTGTTGCAAAGCCCCTGGGTAAGTCGGGTCACCAATACCAATAAGCCATTCTTCCTCTAGGAACCCAAGAAACCAGCAAAGTGAAGCTAATTGTACTAAGAATTGATAGCAGAAGGGAGCAGCGCTTTAAAAAATTACAGCGAAAGGAAACAGACCTTTTTTTTCTTTTAACTTGAGCTGGGTATTGGGGCAGTTGTGCAGTTTGTTGGTAGTTGTAGAAGGACTGGGAATTTGAGGCTAACCTGAGCTCTTTAGTGGTGGCACACGCCTTTGATCCTAGCACTCTGGAGGCAGAGCCAGTTCCTTGAAAAGGAAGACCCAGATATGCTGTGGATGAGAACACAGACCAAGGACAGAAGGACAGCAGCACTGGATCGGCAGACACACACCACTGTTGTTTCTGATGGACCTGAGCTTGCTTCACATCCCGAGGAAATCATTAGAATAGACTGTTGTGGGTGCTCTTAACAGATTTGAAAAAATTCTCTTAGAAAAGCAACTTGATCGTTGGCATTCTCAGTGGAACCAGAACCTACCAAAGCTGACTCTTCAGAAGAATTACTAGAGACTGCCCCACAGTACCTAGGCCCTCAGCTTGTGGACAAATCTGAACCACGGTGGTTATTCTGATTGAAATTTCTTAAGAGTGTGAAGGATATTTGCTCTAAATCAGGAGACTGGTAGTCTGCGCTTATATTTCCTGTGTATTTCCTTTATTTGACAGTGGTGTGAGAGAGAATGCACTATCAAAGAGATTATGTTCGTAGCCAGTTTTATTGAAAGATTTTGAGTATTTACCATAGTTAATAATGTTTCCTAGACCTTCTAAAACTCCTGATTTTTTTTTTTTACTTCGCTCTTACTGTATTCTACAGATTTTTCACAGTTAGTATATTTTATTTTAAGATAGGGGAAAACAAGTCCAACCTAACTTTCTTTCTGAGAACCTGTTTTACGAGTAGAAATATAATGCATAGAAGTCTAAAAATAAAATTTCCTCCAGATCCAAGTCATTTTTGGTGGTTTTTTTTTTTTTTTGGTCTTTTTGAGACAGGGTCTCCCCATAGCCCCAGCTGTCCTGGAACTCACTCTGTAGACCAGGCTGGCCTTGAACTCACAAAGATCCGCCTGCCTCTGCCTCCCGAGTGCTAGGATTAAAGGCGTGCGCCACCACGCCTGGCTCCATTTTTGGTGTTTTTAGGCTCAAAGTCATATCTATCCATTGTAAAATCCATTCAAACCACATATGATGTAAAGAGAGTATGTTTTTCTTAGAAACTCTTAGAAATGTAAACAAGCCATGCACAATTTTCTAAGCCCCTTCCACTTGCTAGATGGAGTTTGCGTTGAGGATGAGGGGCTGTCTGCATGCACCGGCACCTTCTATAGCTTATGGGGGTCTCAACTCATGCTGTGTTGAGTGCTGGCAACAAAGGCTTTGGAGCCAGATGGCTGGGGTTTGAGTCTCCTCACTGAGGCTTGACAATGGTGTAATTCTTGACAACTATTTAACATGTCTCCTGTAAGACCTGACACCCAGTGCTAATGTCTTAGCTGAAGCTTGCTTTATAGAAATTAAAATAGTAATGCTTGCAATGTGCTTAGCTTAGTTTCACATAAGAGGCCATACTTAAATGCTTTTGCTTCTCTCCATGCTGTGGATACCACAGAATTTATTTTAGCCTTCCGTCATTAGTTGCCATTGTCTCTTTCCATTGGTTCCTCTTAGGACACATCCCACCTAAATAGCTGATGTATCTAGGCTTAGCTCATGAGTCCTAGTGCCAGATGCTGCATGTGACTGTGTAAGTCAGATGTTGTCAGTTAGGAATATCAGCAGACCTTCATCAGAATGTCCAGCTTTACAAAAGAATCTGGAATTCTCTGGTAGAACAGTCAAGAGTGTATCTTTATGTGGACAGTACTCTTTCTGTGTTCCAATGTGTTGACCCCTGTGACTTATATCCATGGACTAAATTGGATGTTTAATTAATTAATTTATTTTTTTGCCTTTTTGAGACAGAGTCTCCCTACAGGGAGGCTATACTCTAGCTGTCCTGGAACTCACTATGTAGACTAGACTGGACTTGAACTCACAGAGATCCTCCTGCCTCTGCTTCCAGAGTGCTGGGATTAAAGCCATGTGTCAACACATCTGGCCTGGATGTTTAATCTTTTTTTTGAGACAGGGTCTCCCTTTAGTCCCAGCTGTCCTGGAGCTCACTCTGTAGACCAGGCTGGCCTTGAACTCACAGAGATCCACCTGCCTCTGTCTCCCAAGTGCTAGGAATAAAGGCATGTACCGCCCGGCTTGGATGTTTAATCTTAAAGCTAAATAAAGTTCTTCAGGTTACTCTGCCTTGGTACATGCATATAATATATTTCAATCACTTTCACTCCTCCTCCTCTCACTGAAACCCTTCTTTTTCCCAACAAATCCCCCTCCTTCTTCCATGTCTTTTCTCAGTATGAGACCTACTGAGTTTAATTACAGGAGCAATGTTACCGGTGTGTGCTGGGTGTGCTAGGTTACGTCAGGTTACGTACTGGAGCATGGGCAGCAACCAGTGGCTATACCACTGGAGAAGATGACACTCCTTCCCTCATCCACTATTAACTTCCAGGGCTCCGTCAGGCAGAAGTGGAGCCTCATGGGCCCCTTGGCATCTGTGCTTCAGTGCTGATGGGCTCAGCCTCAGGCAGATCTTGTGCACGTGAGCACAGCCATAGTGAAGTCATGAAGGCGATGGCTTTGCCGTACTGAAAAGATGTCTTCTTGCCACACATCTCCCATCCTCTGGCTCTTCCGTTCTTTCTGCCCCTCCTCCTCTTCAGTGTTCCCTGAGCTTTGAAGTCTGTGATATAGATGTCTCTTTTAGGGTTGAGTACCATATTGTCGCTCTCAGCCCTTTGACCAGTTAGGAGTCTACATTAATGACTCAGCCCTGTCCCCAGTGCCGCAAGGAGCTTACAAAAGCCCAGTGCAGCATTGACCTATGGATATACACCTCAGTATTTAGAAGACACTTTCACAACATTGCCATTTAACAAAACAGTAGTAGCTCCCTCTCCGTATAAATTCTTTAACTTCCTGTGATAATTGTTTTTCCTATTCTCTCCAGTTATATAAGGACCCCCAATGCAGGACTGTAAAACATATTAAATTCAAGTGTGATTCTTTATGCCTCTGGGCGACTCCCTTTTTTGTTGCTGTTCCTCTGATTTGTTGGGGGAGGTATCTAGTGGCATATTCAGGTTTGAATAATCCTTCTAGACCACGTGACCCTACTCCTCTTCAGAAGAAAAGAAAGGAGAGAGAGAGAGGTCCTGAGTCTTGCTTTTCTCCGTGAATGCAGTTTATAAGATTTGGCGAATTTTATTTAGAACCTCATCACTCATATAACTGACTTTTTTCATTTTCTGATTTTAAAAAGGTCCCAGTTAGCCAGACATGGCGGAATACACCTTTAAATCCTAGCTCAAGAGGCAGAGGCAGGTGAACCTTGCTGACTTTAAGTAATGCAGGGCTACATAATGAGACCGTGTCTTAAAACAGAACCCAAGCTGCAAATTTCTTGCTGAAGGCTCCTGCAAGTGATTTTGTTCTGAACAGTCCTGGGGCAGGAACTGTGTCTTTTCCTTTCTGTAACCTCAGTGGTACCTCACTATACTTACTGCCTCATGTCTCCTAAGCACCCTGCTCTTGTTGTTCTCTGAAGTGAGCACAGCAGGAGTCTTCCGTCATAGATGATAAAGGATTGCCGTGCTGGACAGCTTCAGTGGTCAACTGGACAGACCTGGGAAGACAGAACCTCAGTTGGGGGTTATCCTCCATCTGATTGGCCTGTGCACATGTCTGTGGGGCATTTTCTTGATTGTGGAGTGGATGTGCGAGGGCCCAGCCCACAGCACACTGTGGATGGTGCCACCACTAGGCATATGGTCCTGGGTGGTAGAAGAAAGGTTGGTCACCCGCAAGAGGAGCAGGCAGTAAACTGCATTCTTCCCTGGTCAGTGTTTCAGCCCCTGTCTCCATTTTCTTGCCCTGTGTAAGTTCTCACCCTGGCTTCCTTCCCTCCATGATGCTGTGCCACCTGGAAGAGTAAGATACAATAAACCCTTTTCTCCACACATTGGTTTTAGTGAGTATTTTATCCCAGAGAAGCACACGGATACAGTGGCTGTCTTCTAGTTAAATCTAACTCCAGGCACCGAAAACCAGCACCTGTACAGATGGTCATTTCATCTCATCATAACTGAGTGGCAGGCCCAATGCTTGTCACTGTCTATTTACTCAGGAAAGGGTGGAAAGTTCAGCAGGTCTCACAACAGGCTTTGTTCAGTGTAAGTAGATTGTGGCATGAATGATGGCGGGAACAATGAGAGCTGGCAGGGGACTGGGATTGGAATAGAACTTCAATTTATTTGACATGCCTAATGTTCTTATGAATGGGGACAGAACCCTGATTTTTGGTGATTGGAGGAAAGATTACCTTGAGAATTGATAGACTCTTGGGTGGATTAGTAAATTGATTTGCTAAGAGCTGCAGTGATAGGCCTTTGGGGGTCTGAAATTTACCTAACAAATAACAAATGTGGTAGTGCTTGTATTTTGTATTTCAAAGCTATTTTGTACATGAGTTATAAGTGGCAGGGTTTTTTGGTAGAACTATCATTTCTACCCCCCCAAGCTATTCTTTCACCTAACAAAATATGTAATTAATTTCTTAGTGATATAGTATTTATCTCAATTCTTTTCCCTTGGCTGCTTTCCCCCCTTCTTTTTCTTTTTGGTCCTTTTGAGACAGGGTCTTCCTGTAGCCCCAGTTGTCCTGGAACTCACTAAGTAGACCAGGCTGGCCTTGAGCTCACAGAGATCCACCTGCCTGTACCTCCCAAGTGCTGGGATTAAAGGCATGAGCCACCACGCCCAACTACCTTTTGGCTGTTCTTTTAAAACACAATCGATCTTACTTTTTTTTTTTTTTTTTTGTCTTTTTGAGACAGGGTCTCCCTGTAGCCCCAGCTGTCCTGGAACTCACTCTGTAGACCAGGCTGGCCTTGAACTCACAAAGATCCGCCTGCCTCTGCCTCCCAAGTGCTAGGATTAAAGGCGTGCGCCACCACACCCGGCTCGATCTTACTTTTTATTAAAATAATATAGCATTCAAAAATGAACTCATTTATAAAATATTAATTAATTAAATTTAAACACAAAAGTCGCATCTTCACTGCCACAAATGTTATCATTAAATTACCTGCTCTAAATGTTTAATAAGATAGCAAAAAGGAAGAGTGATGCATATTAACTTGTCAGTCAGCTATACTAACAACACAACCTCGCATCAACTTCAGATATTATAAATATGTTAATAAGCATGCAGTACAGAAATTACCATTATAATACTAATGAAAAGCTCACAAAACCACAGCTTGTCTCTGGCTAATGATAGAACTGATCCAAAGCAGACTTTTCAGGAAGTCTCCATGACTGTCCTTTAGGATTATTAATACAAAAAAGTATGTTTCCTTGGAAAATCAGCCCCAAACCTTGTTTCTTTCATTGCATTCTCATCTTCCTCTGGGACTTCTCTACCCATCTCTGTCCTCATGTGACTCCTTATTCTTGTCTGTGAACCCCTCCAAGATTATTTCTGAATACCCACCAATCTCTTTTATTTACTCCTAAATGAATAAAGTCTTTTCCATGCATGACTGCCCACCTGGCCAAACTGCATATCATTTAGATATCTGTAGAACTTACCCTCCTTTTCTGGTAGGGAAACCTTGTGAGAGGGACCATTCTGATGGGTCAGAGCCCACCTGGATAGTGCCATGTTTCCACTGGAAGGAGATTAAAGTTCACTTCCCTTTGCTGGCCAAATGGCCCAGTGCATAAAAGTGATTGCTGCTGCAAGTCTGAAACCCCCCCTCCCCGCACCTGTACAAAAACCTGCAGCAATGTGCATGTCCGTGATCCCTGCCCTTCCAAAGGGAAATTTGAGACTAAGGCAGGAATATCCCCAAACATTCATTCACAGGCCAGGTAGGCTGGTTCTGGCAGCAAAAGAAAAGAGCAACAAAGAGATTCTCAAACAAGGTAGAAGGCAAGGATCAATAGCTGCTTTCTTGAGCATAATAACTGTGTTATTATGTGTTGGGAACTAGGTGACTCTTTGAAGGGCAGCACATCCTAATTGTGATATGAAAGATTTGCAAAGAAGCAGCTTCCAGTCTTTACCAGGAAAAGAAATGAAATCAGGTTGTTTGCAGAATGATTCTGGTGGCCGTTGTCTCCTTAAGAATTTTAATAATTTTGACATTTCCTTTTCCTTTTTCACTGATAGTGTTTGTGTGCATGGAGTTTTTTTTTTTTTTGGTCTTTTTGAGACAGGGTCTCCCTGTAGCCCCAGCTGTTCTGGAACTCACTCTGTAGACCAGGCTGGCCTTGAACTCACAAAGATCCACCTGCCTCTGCCTCCCAAGTGCTAGGATTAAAGGCGTGCGCCACCACGCCCGGCTTGTGCATGGAGTTTTATATACTGTGTTTTGATATGCATACATGGCAGAATGTCCAACTCAAGCTAATTAGCATGTATTGCCAACTTTGTTCCTAAACCACTGGTCAGTCTCTTCTGCGTCCTCTTTGTGTGAATTCAGTACTTTGGCTTACTACCAGCTGGGAGCAGTGGGACGCCCTCCTCGACGATGCTATTACTGAACTCCTGGCTCTCCACCTTCCACTCAGCTCATTTATTTTGGCTGTGTTGATAATGATGCTGCCATTTTGTCTGCATGGGGGTTTTGTTAGAATAAAGATACAGAGAGTCAGTTTTAGCATCTCCGTGCAGGTTGGAGGTCAAGGGCCTAATGAATGTTAGGCAATACATGTAGCTCTGAGCTGTGCGCCCAGGCCTGGCAAGTTCAGTAAAACCATTTAAAATGGTTACTGTGAGGTGGTGATGATGGTTTCATTCTGATCCACTGAGGCAGCCTTCAAACCTGTACTTTAGCAGGCATCGAATGGAAGTACACTAATGTCAAATGACCCCTGTTCCGCCCCCTGGTGGATCATCCAGTCCTCTCTTCAGACCTATTCCTATTTTACCATTTTTCACCTTTTGTTTTTGAAGAAAGTAATGTTTGCATGCAGGTCTTCTCTAAGTGGTAACTCCTTGTCCAGCAGGTTAGGATTGTCTCTCAATGTCTTATTTGCATTCTGGGTATTTGCCAGATACTTCTGACTTCAATTCATAACAGTGTAGTGCGCAGTCTCCAGTAGGGCTGTGCTTTATGGGCTTCAACATGATTTTCTTTTCTTTTTTTAATTTTATTTCTGTATGTATATGAATGTACCGTCTGCATGCAAGTTTGTGCACCTGTGTCATGCAATGCCACGGAGGTCAGAAGAGGGTGTCGGACTCTCCTGGAACTGGAGTTCTCCTGGAATTGGAGTTTCAGACGGTTCTTGGCAGCCATGTGGGTGCTGGGGATCGAACCCGGGTCCTCTGTAAGAGCGGTCAGCACTCTTAACCGCTAGGCCATCTCTCCAGCCCCTCAACATGATTTTCTAGTTCAGCACATGATGGAAAGTTATTTTCCTCATTTTCTGTAGTAGTCTATCTTGAAAAGCAGGTTGCTACCACTGTCGTGTGGACCTAATCTTAGAGTGTTCTTATTGTTAATGAATGAGTTATTTTCACAGTTCGAAAGCCATGCTATGACCCCAGTTTAGAGTGTGCTATTTATATGCAAGAGGCTGGGAGTTAGATCAGAAGGTTTTCATATGTGGGTAGAGAAGTCAGAGTTCTATAGAGAGAGTGGGATGAGACACTCAGGATTTTAATATGTGGTGTCTTAGCTGTTACTGCCCACCTGTGTGCCTACAAAATAGACTCATTTTGAAAAATTATAGGTCTGAAGGAATATATATAACCCCGCTTTCCTCCTTCCCTCTCTTCCTTTCACTCTTTCTGGCAATTGAACCCAGGGCCTTGCATGTGTTAGGCAAACACCTGCTCCAGCCTGCTGAACTGATGCCATAAGGTAGCTTTACTCTGGTGAGTATTGTTCTTTTTGCTTTGTTGCTGGAGAATATACTTTTGTGATGTAGGCAAAAGCCCAGGCGGGTGGGGCATTCTAAGACATTGATGTTTATCTACTTTTTTTTTTTTTTAAGTCTCAGCTCAGTATAATTAAAAATAAAATACCAGTTCTTTTCTAAGCTATTTTCCTTTTGTACGGTAACTTTTTTTTTTTTACTTTTTTGTTTATTTATGAGTGTATTATCTGCATGTATGTAGATACATGGTTTGCCAGCAGAGGTCAGAAGAGGGTGTCAGATACCCTGAAACTGGAGTTATGAATAGTTGTTAGCTACCATGTGGGTGCTGGGAATTGAACTCAAGTCCTCAGCAAAAACAGCTCTTTCCCCCTGAGCCATCTCTCCAGCTTCAGTAATTAATTTTTTAAATTGAGTTTGAAGACCTCAAAAGGATTCTGCAGTTTGTTTTTCTTTTGACGGCCATAAAAATATAATTGTTTTTTAATTAAAAATTGAAAGAATTGATAATTCTTCCAATTATTCTAATATTTTCCTCTCATATATCTAACTGTCCTTAAAAAAATCACTGTTTCATGAAATTTCTCTTCTGGGTAATGTAAAAATGGTTGGTTTTGTAGCACAATACTGTGACAAATAGTCTGAAAAATGTCATGGGGTGGCCTGTGCATGCTGGAATTCTCAGTAATGACGTCACTGGTTTTCACCAGACTCAGGAAAGAAAATCGCTAGTGGTGGTGTACTCAATTATTGGCTCTTAGAAGGGGAGACCATTTTTATATTCTTTCTCGTATTTTAGTGATACATTTCTAATCACAAGTTTTTGAAAAGGTTAATAGAAATTGCAGTGCCTTATTGTCACGATGCTTAAATGATTTCTTTTTCAATAAAGAGTATGTTATTAAAGAGAAAAATGATTTTGCAACCCATGCATTAAAGTACACAGCATCATCTGTCTTGAGCCTGAGCAATCAATGGTGTAAGTGAAGCCAGTTTATTTCTCGTAGATTTACTAGCGTCGCTGCATAGATAGCCATAATGGAATTGATTTCTTAGGCCGAAGCAGCTTTTATCACATACCAGGGTTTCATGATGACTGTATTCAATGCTGCCTCTTGATTAGTCTTGGATTTCTTGAGACAGAGGGTGCAGAAACTTTATGCTTAGAGATTGAAAATGCGATGTTTTAGCATTCTCAAATTATTCGTCTTTTTCATACCTGTGTGTGTGTGTGCGCGTGTGCGTGTGTGTTGTATGCAGACATATCTGTGTGGCTACACGCACCTGTGTGCAGAAGACAGCAGGATGTCAGGTTGTCCTAGTCTTTCACTGAACATGGTGCTTTCCATGTAGTTTGGACTGGATGTCAGCAAGTAGGCCTCTCTCTCCAGTGCCCAACCCCCACAGTGCTAAGAATACAGGTGGAGATGCAGCCATGTAAGACTTACATGGGTGCTGGAGATCTGATTCAGTTCTGCATGCTTGTAAAAGAAGTGTTCTTACCACTGACCCATCCCCCTGCCTCAAATTTTTACTATTAACTTGACATTTTAGCATGTGTACCCCCTTTCTTCTTGCTTAGAGTCACAAAGGACACCATAGCGACTCAGCCTGTACAGTTTGTACTCCATCTTTGTCAGCCTGGATTCTCAGCCCCTTCCTCTTTACAACCCAGGTTCCTGACCTTTCTTAAGCAAGCCTCTGTTTTCTCATCACAAAAGTTGGTATATAAATACATCTTATAAGCCAGAGAGATGGCTCAGCAGTTAAGAACACTGACTGCTTTGCAGAGGACCTGGTTTGATTCCCAGCACCCACATGGTGGCTAGCCACCATCTGTAACTTCAGTTCCAACAGATCGGACATCCTCTACTGACCTCTGCGGGCATTGCAGGACATGGGTGCACTTAAACATATACAGGCAATACACTCATACACATAAAATAAAAATAGTAAATTTTTTTTGTAACCATCTTACTAACATGTTCTTATGTAAAATCAAGTACATAGTATAAAGTACTTTACAAGGTACCCAGCATGGCTGGTGAGTTGAAGTACTGTTACCACTATTACCAGTGTCTGTTACTCAGTCAAATCTGGACTCAGTTGCTAAGTAATTTACTTAGAATCACCTTAGATAATCACTGAGGAAAAGGGCCCATTATGACTTATTCTCCCCTTTTTTATCATAGTCCTCTACCCTGTGACAATTTAATAGCACAAATTGAGGATGAAGCTTATTGTATTAATTAAAATGACTTTTCTCCAAATGATCTTTCAAGTTATCATTTGTGGAGGAAAGAAGAGGATCTAATCCTGGGCTCACCTCACTCTGCAACAGATTGAGGGAGATGAAATTAGCATAGCACCCAGCGTCCTGTCAGCCCCCAGAGCTCTCCCCTTAAACCAGTACCACTAGCTGATCTGATGTTGGGGATAGAAGGCGACAGTGGCTTCTCTTCTCCTCTGGAGTCCTACCCTGCCTTCCCCTGTTCCCTGCAGTTGCCTGTTCCTGGATAGATCTCTTCTTTGTTACCCCATTGTTACCTCATGTAGCCAGCAGCCCCTTTGATCCTTAGGGCCTTGGCTGAAAGCAAGAGTCTGCTTAAAAAAGAATATGTGCTGCTTACATGAGGAAGCGTCTATGCCATGCTAAATCTCATTCCTTCAAATATTTTCAAGTGTCGACTTGTATTTTAAACCAAGCAGCTGACAAAAATTTACCTGTAGGCTAGCTTAATCAGATTTTACCCTAGTCAGAAGCCTCACCAAGGAAATAAACTTCCTTCATGAGCAGAGCTTTCCAAATCCATCAAAATTTGTACCCCAGAGCCAACATGAGGCTTTTTTTTTTTTTAAGGATTGGTTAAATGATCACCTAGGAAGGGTGTGTGCTCATCTGTAAAACAAGGCCAGGGGTGAGAAAGGAAGCCAGTTTTTGTGCTTCTGTAAGTAATTTTCCTTGTTATAATAAAAAATCGCATTGCATGTCGGAAATCTGGACGCTGCCACATGCTTCGGGCAAGCATCTCTACTTCCGCTTATTTACTCCCAAGATCTTCAGAGCTGTGCTATGCGTGAATCATCCCAGTCTACATTTAAAGCTTGAAAAATGCTCTTTAGGATTCCAGGGTATCAGAGCATCCATTAATTACGGAGAGGATGAGACATCGTTTTACTGGAAGTCAAAATCTACATGCTTTTTGTTCTAAAGACGAGAAAAGGAATCTTCTGCAAGTAAAGAAAACCACTTTTAGAAATATTGACGCTAAGGTCTGAGGGGATGGTTTAGTTGGCAAAGTGCTCGTCAGGCAAGCACGAGCACCTGGGTCTGGATCCCCAATACCCGAGGCTGTGCACGGCCATGCACCCCTCTAGTCCTACTCATGGGAGCATGGAGACTGCAGGATTCTGGGGTGTGCCGGCCACCAGCCTTGAGACCCAGTCTCAAAAAATAAATTGGAGAGCAACTGAAGAAAATACTCTGTGTCCACCTCTGGCCTCCACATGCATGTACACACCACACACACACACACACACACACACACACACACACTATTATTATCTTGTTGAAAGATGGTTAATTTTTTTTAATCATAAAGACTTCTTTCAAAATAATCTTTTTGTGGCTGCATGTACATTGCACTAGAAAATATTCTATGTTCCTGGCAACCACACACTAATTACTGCCTATACATTTTTAATGGTTTAATCTGTCATATTCTACTAGAGGAAGGACACTGATTCCAAATTTAAATCCATGACCAAACACATTATGAAAAGTATGGATTCATTAAATCCCATTCTTCATTCAGCCAGAAGAAGATCGCAGAGTTCCAACGAGGAACAGGAGTGCAGAGGGGATCACACAGCCCTGTGATCCCTGGACAGTTTTCACTGCCATGTTATGCATGTTGCATGTTGGACTTAAAACTCAGGTCACTATCTGAACGCGGAGTATTGTCATGACCTTGGCTTTGTCAGCACTTCCGTCTGTATTATAAGGAACAGAAACTGGCTCAAGCCATCTTCATTATAGTCTAGTTGGTTACCAAGGTGCCTTCTGGAACCCAGGTTCAAATGTGGTGAGAAACTAGCTAGATGAGAACGCGGACAGGTCTGGTCGTGCACCTTCCGTCTGCACTGGCACCTTCGTGACCTCCTCCTCTGAGATCTCTGCTGTTAACAGGTCTGGTTTCTGGTCTTTTCTGGATTTGCATGCTATGGAATGAATGATGTTCAGCGGCAGCTTTTAGGTCTGATTCTACAGACTGTGTAGTGTCCTAGCTTGCTTCTCTGTTGCTGCAAGAAACACCATTACCAAAAAGCAGCTTGGACAGTAAAGGATCTATATGGTTCACAGGTTATAGGCTCTCATCAAAGGAAGCCAAGGCGAGAACTTAGAACTGAAATGGAAGGAGAGGGCACAGAGGAACCCTGCTTGCTGGCTCTCCCCCTGCCTTGCTCAGCTATCTGTCTTGTTTTATTTTGTTATGTTTTACTTTTGGTTTTGGTTTTGACAGGGCTTTCCTAGCCCCAGCCCTCCTGGAACTCATGTGTAAACCAAACTCACCTCAATCTCAGAGATTCTTCTGCCTCTGCTTCCCAAGTGCTGGGATTAAAGGCTTGTGTCACTAGATCCAGTATGCTCAGCTATCCCTCTTATAGACCCCAGGCCTAGCTGACTAGGGCTGGTACCACTCAGAGTGGGCTGGGTCCTCCTACATCAGTTTACAATTAAGGAAATGCATCACCAACATGGGCACAGGCCAATCTGATAGAGGTAATTCCTGAGTTGGGGTTTCCTTTTCTTTACCAGCATAAATAGTCCATACACGTTCCACGGAGTACATATAAACATGGTAGATGCAGACTTGTACCTGTGTAGATGTTACCAGAGAAAAGGATGCAGAGCAGACTCATGCACTGAGAACTTTGTCACTGCAGCTTCTGAGAGCCACAGCCACACTGGGTCCTAAGACAGGCAGTCCCCGCAGAGCTTCCTTGTAAAACCTGTGCATTTTGTAAAAACAGTGCATTCTGTAAAGCAAGCCCAGCTCATACAGTGTCAGAGTTCCTTCAGAGATGTTGTGCATGTTACACACACATAAATGTGCAGGTGTATAAACACACACACACACACACACACACACACACACACACACATCTCATTTTCACAAGCTTCAGATTTTCTTTCCAGAACCAGAAAGTATTATTTAAAGATGGGCTTATCAACAGGTAACCAGGGGTGTTCCACATTCCTAGCACACTCTTAAAACACTAGTGCTGAAACACTAGATGTTATTTATGAAGGAGTCAAACTAGCAGCATGTCCTCTGAAGGGATGCTTGGGTTATTTATTTATTAATTTATCCCTCTCCACTGGAGAACTTACCATCTGGATGCTGTCCACATTTTAAAAACACATAAATTAAAACCCAAGGCAAATTGACTACTCCGTGGTGACCTTCAAACCTCCTCTTATCACAGTCAGCCATTTTCCATTCTGACTGTGCTGAAACAAGAGTGGAGAAAGGAAAAATACATCTAAATACTGATATCCTCACACTTCACTATTCAGTGAAATCAGGTCTTCTTTTATAAGACCTTGCGTTTACTTTCAACTTTATATCATAAGCGGTAATAAAATGTGAATTATGAATCCGTGCAGGACTGGTGTTCCTAAAACAACACTTCCTGTTCTCTGGTCCCCTTCTACCTGTCACCAGGCATTGTCCAACATGATTTTCCAACTTGCATTTTCTGGCTTTGGCTGAATGATTTCATAAATTGCTTTCATGATTATCTCTATCTTCTGTTAAAGGAGATGGGTTTGATGAATAAATACTGTTTACAATTTGCCACTGTCATTCCCATATCCTGAGTTACTCAAGTTATAAAGAGCATGAGGCTTTTAGTGAAATCACATAAATCTAAACATAGGATTAATTTTATACAGATGCATTTTGCACATAAGACAATTCTTCATTGGTGTAAAAATATTTCCCTGTATTTTTATCCTGTTACTTTCTGCATTGTTTTTGAACTAAAGTTTTCATGACATACTCCCAAAGGAAGCAAAATACATGTAACATCCTTGGGAGGTAGAGCACTCTCCCAATATCTGGTCAGCCCGTCAAATTTCTCATGAATTTGTTGTCCCCACAGAGTCTAATTGAAATGCTGCTTTAAGGAATTTCAGTCCTAAGGACAAAGACAAAATATACATAAGACTAATTAGTATTTTTAATAGATGACACAACATTTCAATAAATTAGAAGTTCCAGTCTGGGGATTTATGGTAGAATTGTAGTTAAATGGGTATTAGTCAGCTTGACTGTACTTCATAATTACGGGTAAAGGGAATCAGGCTTTTACTGGAAATGTCACCATTGATCAATCAGTTGACTAGCAAGGGACACTTGAGGAGGCGGAGACCTTGGAGTGGTAGGGGACTCATAAATCATGCCATCCTGAGATGCACTCATGAACAGGAAGCAATGTAAAATGAAGACCTGGGTTTTAGACAAATCTTCGGATGCGATGTGAGTCCCTAGCAAAGGATTCCTTGCAAAAAAGCGTGAACAAAAAAAGGAATTGTCCTTGACTTCATTTGGAACGAAGGCTGCTGCACCTCTGGACTGGACAGGACCTTGAACTGACCTCAATGGCTAGCAGCTGGTCAACAAGTCCCAGTCTATGTGCTGTCAGGTGAGGAGCCGCTCATAGCCTAATGGCAGTTACATGCAGCCAGTCACTATCAGGTTCCATTGGAGGATGATGAGAAGGTTGAGTTTGCTGGAGTGCTTCTAGGAGGAGTCTGTATTCCCAGAAGCATAAAAAGTACCAAATTGAATAGAAGAGTCTGAAGAAGGTGTTTTCCCAGAATCCTCAGGTCAGAGTTAAGGGCCCAAGCAAAGACATCTAATGGACAGAGTGAAACCAGATTGGCCTGACCAGCCACAAGGCTGGAAAGATAGACAAGGCATTCAGCAGTGATCAGCTTGCATTTCACCCTGGAGGGAATGAGAATCCTTCCAAACATTCTGAAGTGGGCAGTGGTGGGTAAAGATGACCGGGTGGGCAGTGTGGACAGTGGAGGGGACCACAGAGACCTGCTGCCTGTCACCGTGGGAGACTCCCAAAAACAAGCCAGCTAGCAATGAGGTTTCCTTATCTAAATCTGACTGGAGGCTAGACCAGGGAAGGTATTAGCCATGGACTTTTGGAGTGATGCTGTATTAACCAGTTGTATTAGTTGCTTTTCTGTTGGTGTGAAAAAAAGACTGTGACTAAGGCACATTAGAGAAGGAAGAGTTTATCTAGCTTATGGCCCCAGGTGGATGAATCTGTCATGGGGCAAAGCTATGACTCTTAAAGATTACCCCCAGGGATGTGCTTCCTCTAGCATGGTCACACCTCTAAGGTTCTATGACCTGCTTTGAAACAGCACCACCAACTGACTCAAGTTTTCAAATACCTGGAGCCTGTGGGGGACATTTGCATTTAAATCACCACAGGAGCCTAGCTCTGTAGATGGGTATGCACAGAAGGTAGTTTCCATTTTCACATCCATGGTATATACCTTTAGGGACATCTAAGAAACCAGTGGTTTAGGTTGGTATGCCATCTACAAACTGTATTTGAACTAGAGATAAAAATGTGGTGGGCATCAGCCTGCACAAAGAGAACAACACCCAAGGTCTGGTGAGAGTGCGTGGGAACAGGGGCATCACTGTGTTTGTTAACTTTCCTGGAGTTCTCTGACTTACGGTGAACTGTAGGAGACATTTAGGGGGACCAGGGAGGGATCAGGAGCTGATGAGAGGACTGACTTAGAATAGATTTTAAGAAGGCAATTCTGTGTTCACACAATCCAAGGGGTACATTTGCTCTGTGGAACCAGGGCTGGTGCACTGGGATTAAAGACAGCAGAGCTCTGCTTACTAGAAAGCTTATCGGTGACCTCTGCCCATCAGTTGCTGCCAACTGAATCTGTATGGATTTGAATAAAAATATCCAACGCACCACTTGCAGAGCAAACCTGAATACTCCGTGTCCGTATTACAGGAAACGCTGAAGTGTCCAGTGCTGAACTGGTCACCTCCACTGAGCCCATGGTGGCCAGGAAAGAATGAAACAACTGGATTTTATTGAAGTGCATTCCAGTTCTCTACAGCTATTGGTAGAAGGAAGGAAACTGAACTGCGAATCTGATTTAGTGAAGACGTTTTCCTTGACAGCAAGATTTACTCTTGGGTTATAAATTTGCCATGATTGAGACTAAAATTCAGTGAAAGTTAAATTCCACCTATATCTCATTCAATGCCTAACGTGATTTAAATGACAAGATTTCAGAAGTGACATGTAGCCTTGGATCTAAATATATTTTTTATGGTTGGAAATTTTAATTTCAGATCAGTGAAAAATCATGAAGCCTCTTCATGTGTAAGAGACTTAAAGAGCAGTGTTTTAGGCTGGTGCAGATGGTTTTGTCAGGCAAACCTATTAATGCTAAGGAGAATCAGATGGCAGAATTTGCACAGGCTTTATCTATAAATCGCTCCCACATGATAATATTGAAATGGTTGGATGACTGGCCTGGTTCTGAGATAGACACAGGGCTCATTCACCTTGTTTTAATCTCACAGAGGATGTTCAGTTTGCAGGTGACATGTGGCAGCACATGCACCATGAGACTGTGGTCCACACATGTGCTGGCCTCTGCCTGCTAGCCCGCTTGCAGCTCTCTCCTCTAGCAACACTCTCCTTTCTTTAGAAGGCTTTGTGTGGAAAAAAAAAACCTCAGGACGTTTAACCCTTCGCTCCCAACTTGTCCTTTCTCCAACCAGCTGCCCTGTTGAATGTCACTTACAAGAGCCTTTTCTCATTTGAACTGTATGTAAATTAAAAAGTGAAAGAGCGACTGGCTCTTTTTAATGGAAGATGTGCGTGTGTGTGTTTGTGTGTGTGTGTGTTTATGTGTGCCACATGTGTCCAGGTGCCTGCAGAAGCTCCATGACATTGGATCTCCTGGAACTGGAGTTGCAAGTGGTTGTGAGCCTCCTGGTGTAAGGGTGCTAGGAATTGAGCTGCCACAAGAGAATCTCCAGCCTCATGGTAATTCTTCTTAAGTGTCCAAACCCTTGTGAGCTGATGATTATCCTGAAGACATGTTGATTTTATAATGGCCACTTCATGTATTAGCTGAGTATATGAATGTTGTTGCTCTTAATTTTATTATTATTATTTATAGTAATAGTAGTAGTAGTAGTAGTAGTGGCAGTAGTAGTGGCAGTAGTAGTGGCAGTAGTAGTAGTCTATGTGTGCATGTGTGTGCTCTGTATAGTGGGCACGTATGCCACAGTGCACATATGCCACACATGCACATGTGGAGGTCAGAAGACAACTTTGTTGAGTTGGTTCTCTCCTTCAACTTTCCTGTGTGTTCTGGGGATCAGATTCAGCTTGGGCAAGCCTGTGCAGCTAGTGGTAATACTGCTGAACCATCTCTCAGGTCCTGAATGTTATTCTCACTATAAATGTATTGTTTGCAGTTTTCTCTTTATACTTGTCATACAGGAAAACTGAGTCACAAAGCAATTAAAAAAATACAGTAATATATCCCAGACCCTCTGGGAGGCTCTTTAAAGGCAGTAGTTGTTGATTCTGCTCTTAGAGTTGTTTTCCAGACCCTTCTTGATACTCTGTCTAGCTTGTCGATTATTCTTCCTTCAATGTGTGTGTCCATTAAAATTCTCAGCAGCTGTTCTCTTGGGGAACAAGGGTAGTTGTGTGATGGTAATAAAGGAATTATAGCAGCCCTACGTCAGCATCCTTACACTCCAAAGAAAGTTTTAAAACGTCTACAGTAGCAGAAGAAAGCCATGCATGATTAAAAAAAAATAAAATCCCAGCCATGGCTTTGATGGGTTTTCCATGTCTCTGCAGTGGGCTCCGCCTGTGCTGCAGCAAGCCTCTGGAGGGCTGGTTCAATAAATGTAATGGGAGCAATCTCACTCTATTACTTTTAAATTAACTTGGTCCATGTGGCTGTCCTCGTCCATGGCTCCTCCGTGGGGAGTGGGACTTTGCCACATCGATTCAGGTGATGGATGAGAATATTAAGTGTTTGTAGCCAAGACTGACACCCACACCTGGGTCTCCTCCAGGGCAGATTTTGTCGTCTCTGAGACTTGCTGAACCTGGGGACATCAAAACCCTGTGATATGTGTAAAGTCCCAACTGTAAGCATCAAGCTATTGATGCAGGTTTTGGAAAGGCTATCTTTTTAGGCTCCTGTTCTCCAAGCCAAACTACCATGAGGAGAACATGATGCAAATCCATGGAGACGTGGCACCTCTAGGATCATAGAACCTTAGCTTCACCTGCAAACCAGGGACCTCCCCTTTGAACACAAGGACTAGGAGGACTGTGGTTCACAGCTCTTGTGCCCTGAAAAGGAGATAGGATGGGAAGGGACCAGAACTGGTGCAGATTCTTCTGAGGGCATTTCAGAACTCACATACCAATGCATTAAGGTGTCGGTGGGTGAAGTGATTAATTGAATTTCCCTTCGTTGTTCTCATTTATTTACCTTTGGTCCTGTCTTCACCATGCACTATTAAAAAAAAAAAAAATACAACTCGTGCTGTTCTGCCCAGTCCTTAGCACTCTCTCTGAAGTCCTTTATTATTACAAATGACATATGGGAAACCTTGCCACTGACATTCATAGACTTATAATGCAACTTCTTCAATTGCTTTATTAATGCTTTGGCTTTCAGCATAAAAGCCAGCACATTGAAAACCACAGAAAATTTCTGATTATGACAGTGACATTTATCATTCTCTAATGGAGGAGCGGTAGCTTCTAGCTAGAAAGTTGGCGGATACATCCAGTGCGGAATTCTTCATCTTGGATGCCGTCCTAGCTGAGGGCTCTTCTCTCAGACACTGGATAATACTTAAACCCCAGACAGGTGTAGGCCTAGGTCTAGCAATCAGTAGGGGTACTGTTAGTTTTTACTGTAGCTTTCTTGAGTGAAGAATCAGTGTCATGTTAATTGAACAGTGTTTCACCTTATCGAGTGCTTTTTTTTTTATGAGTAGAAAAATGCTTTTGCCAATGTAGAGCTTACATTCTAGCAAATGGTAGGTAGGTTGGATCACATGACAGAAAGTTGTATATCTGCCAGGCATAGTGGCACACACCTTTAATCCTAGCACTTGGGAGGCAGAGGCAGGCGGATCTTTGTGAGTTCAAGGCCAGCCTGGTCGACAGCTGGGGCTACAGGGAGACCCTGCCTTGAAAAGACTAAAAAAAAAGAAAGTTGTATATCTGAGCAAGTGAAAAGTACTTTGGAAAACACACAGCAGCGTACATAGAGGGAAATCATTTGGACTCTATATTTTCTTATGACTCTATATATTTCTTAAAATATTTTACCAGGCTAGGTGGGAGATGACAGTTAAGCTGAGCTTCCTAAATGCTAGATGTGAATTGCAAAGTCTCAGAAGCCCCAGAAGAATTCCACATTAGATTAAAAAACAAAAACCTAAAACCAAACAAATTAAAACAATACTTGGAGAATAATAAATTCTGGTCATTATAAGCAAAAAATGCTTTCTCTTTCAACTTTTGAGTCCCTTTCCCTTGTGTTTGAGCATCGTCATTATTTGGGGACAGTGGCTCATCCTCCCGCCAGTCCTTACTTTCAGAACAATTATGTGGCAAAATTGGTAAGTGTGATGCATGTATGTAATGCTGCTGACAGTGTGTTCTGAAGTCTGTTCAGGGGTTTAGGAAGTGGGGGACCTTCAGCATCTAGTGGGATACACTGCCCTGACTCCATTTTAAAGGTTCACTTATACATGCAACTTCTTGGGAAACAGAAAAGATAAAACTGTCCCTAGAGCAATTTTACTGAGATTTTATTCTGAAATGAAACAGTGTAAATAAACAGCAGGAAAGACAGTAGCTGAGGCCTTATGGGCCAGAACAAGCCAGAAGACAAATGCTGGGTAATTCGTACCAAGCTCTGATGAAATGGCCTCCGGGGCGCACTCCATTGCTCTTTGTTGTGGCTGGGGATGACACGTGCCTGTGCTTAGTGCTGTAGTCAGATAAGGCAGGCCGGATTGCCATTGCTCCCTCTCTACCCTTAGCCCTGACACCCGCAGTGTCCTTAATGCACAGAGCCTGGAACAGATATTATTTAATGACAGTGATCTCTGGGCACATTATCTTATCTCCCAGTAACCCTATCAGAGAAGCACGCGCATTTTATCCAGTTTATAGATATAGATGGTTGGTCCTGGCGTGATTAAATTAGTGATGGCCTGGAACCTGGAATACTCAGCCAGGAAAGGGACCCAGACATATCAGCACAGAGGTTTTCTAAGGCTATATTCATGTTTATATAGACAAGTCATTCCTGCTGACTTAGTGACAAATTGTCCAGTCAATGAAATGTGTTTTTTCCTCCCCATTGGATTTCTGGGGATTGAACCAGAGCTACTTCCCTAACCAGTGTTGTGGTTCTTAATAGGGGTAAATTGAGATTTCTCTTTTTTTTTTTTTTTGCGGTTCTCAGCCTCAGCCTTTATTTCTCAAACTCAGTTCATACCTGGAATCTTCCCTAGTCTTCCCACATGTCCTGTGTGAAAGCATTCCTTGGCCCTTTCTGCTCCATGCCTGACAGTCACTGTCTCCAGACAATGACAGTGTCCCAAGTACAGTCAAGCAGAATCATCCTGTTGGGGGGCTTGAATTCTGTGCTCTATGGTATACACACTTGCTATTGAGTGCTAAAACAACAGGACTGTTTACTATAGTTATGTCAGTATGTATCTCCCATGACACCATTCCATAGCTGAAGTTGCTATGGCATTTTCTGTGGTTTTGGAGTCTAGAAAGGGTCCAGGGTCAATGTGGAGGCAGAAAGAGAGAGAGAGAGAGAGAGAGAGAGAGAGAGAGAGAGAGAGAGAGAGAGAGAGAGATCTTGTATCACATCATGAGGCCAATACACTCATGACTTCATCTGACACAAAAGTCCCCATCTCCAAGTACCATGAGCGTTAGGCTTCAGTGTCTGAATGTGGAAGGTGTGAATATTCATTCCTTCCATAACACTGGACTTTGATATGTGGTAAGCAAAATTTGTTTTTATAGAGCATAATTTAGCCATAAAAAAGGAAGTTCTAAAAATACAACATAGATATACCTTGAAAACATAAGTCTATTTGAAACAAGCTGATATAAAATATCAAGAAAGAAAGAAAGAAAGAATGTGTATTAGTCAGTTTTCTGTTGCTGTGATAAAACACCATGACCAAGGAATTTATAAAAGGAAGAGTTTATTTGAGCTTACGCTTGGCGGTTCCAGGGAATTAGAGTCCATTGTGGCGGAAGGCGTGGCAGCTGGATCTGGAGCAGCAAACTGAGGGTCACATCTCGCAAAGAGCACAGGAAACAGAGAGGGCAACTGTAGACCACAGAGGCTTGTTAAAACTCACTAAGCCTGCCCCCAGTGACACACTTCCCCCAGCATGGCCACACCTTCTAAGACCTCCAAAAACAGCGCCACCAACTGGAGACAAATGTCTGAATACTTACAGCCTATGGGGGACACTCATGCAAACCACCATGAAAGAAAGAAAAAGAAAGAAAGAAAGGAAGGAAGGAAGGAAGGAAGGAAGGAAGGAAGGAAGGAAGGAAGGAAGGAAGGAAGGAAGGAAGGGAGAGAAAGAAGAAAAGCAAAACAAGAATGAAAGAATCAAATGTCTATAGCACTTGTCTATTTTGTCAAATTTATTACAGTTTTTCCAGCGAGCAAGCATGTAACTAGATTTTCTCTCCCTTCTCTCCTTTGCTTTCTCTTGCTCCTCTGTGTCATTGGGCCCCATGTGCGATAGGCAAGCACTCTGCAATGAAGCACAGCCACAGCATCAGCTATATTAAACAATGATTTATTTGTCTTTATTTTATGTGTATGGTTGTTTGCATGTATGTCTGTTTGCCTGGTGCATACCTGGTGCCCCTGGAGACCAGAAGAGGGCATTGGATCCCCTACAATTGAAAATAGATTTGGATGTTGGGAACCAAACCCTGGTCCTACACAAGAGCAGAAAGTGCTCTTAATTGCTCAACCGTCTGTTTCAGCCCCAATAAGACTTAGCTTAAAAACTGTAAAGCCATTAAAAACTCCTGGCAAGTTGCCTACCATCCCTGGTATAAATTAAGTGTTTTCATGTACTAGAGGGCTGGGGAATCCCTCTTTCTGTAATAAAATTGTGGAAACAATCTAAGTAGCATGAATTGCGATAGTTTCCACATCTGTGTTGAGTGGCTGTGCATATCGACCTTCTTTGAAGGACAATCCTGGTCTACATAAATATGAACTCCAGATCCCAGTTCCTGATAGAGCTGAAGAGAATCTGTGCACACAACTGGTACTTGCCTTTGTGGGGAGTTCAGTTCATAGCTGATCTGGTAAGCAATTGTGTCTGTGTGTTGAACCTAACAGTGTGTTGGATAGTTGGATATAGTCATACCTGCCTACAGTCCCATCACCCAGGAAGCAGAGTCAGATGGATTGCAAGTTTGAAGCCAGCCTGGGCCACATGGGTCCAGTTTGTGTGTCAAAAAAGAACGCCACTGGGTGATCAGCAGAGTGTGTAAGGGTTCCTGCAGCTGGCAAGCCCTACAGAAGCCTCTCAGGGCAGTGGTTTGCTGCCAGTACAGCTGTAAACACTTGGCATCTTTGCCTTTTGATGGTTAAAACTGTCTCCCTCTACTTCTCATACAGCAGTGCTAATCATTTAGTATGCTTAATAAAAAATACCTTCTCAGTTTGCAAGTGACTCTGTGTTAAATATTTTAAAAAGTTAACTCCACTCACTGGGGCATTCTTGACATTAAATAGATTTAATAAGAAAGTGTTGGTTTCCGATGGTTTTCAGTGTTAAGTGTTTTTTATAGGTAGTTACTTTAGCAACTGACAACCAGCTCAAAACCTTTAATATTTAAAAAGCCGCCTTTATAGCTGCTTGGTGCATCTGTGTACAAAATGTAACCTTAGAGGATTGACTCTAAATTTCGAAAGACTCTTCTAATGAACATATGAAGAAAATGGTTTCATTTTCTAAGCATTATTTATATTTCGTACTCAAAGTAGATTCCAAGTTGCACAAATGGAGACCATTTTCCCCCAAAATATCAGTTTTTTAATGTCTTGTAAGATGCCAGCTAACAAGGCGCCCTGGAAGAAATCTATTTATCTAGCATTAGGCACCTGTGGGGAATGCTCCAGAGCTAATGATGAAGATGTATAATGCTGTGTCCCACTGACACACTCTGAGACCTTACAGAAAAGTCAGCCTGTCTTCACAGACCTAAATCGAAACTATATGTGGTTCTCATGAGTAGAAATCTTAGCACAGCAGAGCAGTGACTTAAAAGAGTTTGTTAGAACTTGATCAGTACTGTGCTTTGAGTCTGAGATGTTTCTGACAGGCTCGTGTTTGGACACTTGTTCCACAGCTCCCAGTGCTATTTAGGAGGATATGGAACCTGTAGGAGACAGGTTCTACCTGGTACAATAGATCACTAGGGTAGAGCCATTGAAAGTTACTTCAAAGCCTGGTTCCTCCTCCTTTGATTTCTGTTCTACTGTGATAGGAGGAGCCTCTGCCTGGACCTTCCATCACAGAAACTGCTGTTGTTTCCCTGCTGTGAGGGACTGGGGTCCTCTGAAGTTGTAAGTGAAAGTCTGTCCTCTTTTAAGTTATACATGTCAGGTATTTTGTCACAGCAATGCAAAAGGAACTAATACAGTCAGCGACATCAGGTAGAACTTGGAGTACATCTTCCTATCTATCCTAGGACTGCTTAACTTTTGTTGTTAAGATTTTAAGTTGATGTACAAAATAATGGATTTTGTTATGGCATTTCCATACATTGTACTTTGTTCATATTCATTCCCCTCATTGTATCTGGCTATTATAGTGAGTTGCTCTAAATGCCTGCTGTGGCCTCTGCTTATATAGAAGTTTCAACAGTTTGCCAGCATGGACAGAGCAGTTCTTGTAGGCTGAGCACTAGGGCAGACACCCTGCAGGATGCAGATGTGGAGGTAGACACAGGTGACGTCTGCCTTGCTACCCCAGGTTCTCTCTTACATGTTCTTCTGACCACTTCCCTTTTCATTACCTTCATTAATCTACAGTGAGTCTTGTTTCTCCCACACTGTATATAGTCAGTCAAGACTAACAGACTGCTTGGATAAATTCATGTCACCTGCGTGCCTCAGAAACTTCAAGATGCATGGGACAGGGTTAAAAGCGTCAACTCATTCACTTACTTACACTCGATGCCGTGGAGTACTGTTACATTTCTGTTTGTTTTTTTTTTTTTGGTCTTTTTGAGACAGGGTCTCCCTGTAGTCCCAGCTGTCCTGGAAGTCACTCTGTAGACCAGGCTGGCCTTGAACTCACAAAGATCCGCCTGCCTCTGCCTCCCAAGTGCTAGCCCAAGTGCTAGGATTAAAGGTGTGCGCCACCACGCCCAGCTACATTTCTAACTTTGTGTAGGGTACATGTTTTAGGTTTAGTGAGTTATGTCATGAGTTTTTGGCCAAGTTCTTAAAGTCTCCTGTTTGAAATTATTTATTTATTTTATTTTAATTAATTTATTATTTTATGTGTATGAGGGTTTTGCCTGCATGTAAGTGCACCCTATGTGTGCAATGCCTATGGAGGCCAGAAGAGGGCACTGGATCCCCTGAAACTGGAGTTACAGGCAGTTGTTAGTGAAATGAACCCAGGTCCTCTGAAAAAAAGCAGCCAGTGCTCTTAACCACTGAGTCATCTCTACAGCCCCCACTTGTTTTTATTCTTAATAGACTCATACTGAGAGACAAAACTCACTTTCCTATTCTTTCCCATTTAATTATCTTAAAATAATTGCAACAGATACGCATTATTTTCCATTAGGTTTCTGTTTATTTTGTAAAATCAGCTCTATAGGTGTAACTTTAGTGCTTTAGTGTTTTATTTTCCAGAATACAATTTTTTTGTTATTTTAAAAACTTGTTTACTTTTATTTTATGTATATGAGTGCTTTCCCTGCAGGTAAGTGCACCAGTGTATGCTGTGCCCAAGGAGGCAAGAAGGAGGGCATCATTTTCCCCGGAATTGGAGTTTCTGATGGTTGTGAGCAGCCGTGCGAGTGTTAGGAACCAAGCTCGGGTCCTCTGCTAGAGCAGCCAGTGCTCTTAACCACAGAACTGTCCCTCTGGCCCCAACACTCTTAGCTTTTGTAGCTTACTTTCTCTGCAGCACCTCAAAACTTCTAAAATCCATATTCAATTACCAGCCTGTGACTTTTCTGCCTGTTTCAGAATCATTTTAATGTGGTCAAGCTTATTTTATTAAATAATTTGTATATATAATTTTGGATAATGCCCTTAGTTTTTTTTGTTGTTTGTTTGTTTGTTTTTTCCACTTGTGTAATTACTGGAGAGCCCTTTTCATGATATAATAAAGCAGGTTCACCAACAGGGAAAACTCTTTGATTCAATTTTCAAAGATTGATTTCTTTTTAAATGATGTGTGTGTGCGCGCGTGCGTGCGTGCGTGCATGCGTGTGTGTGTGTGTGTGTGTGTGTGTGTGTGTGTGGCCATGTGAGTTCAAGTGCTCACGGAAGTCAGAAGAGGGTGTCAGATTCCCTTGAAACTAGAGTTACGGGTGGTCATGAACCACCTGACATGGGTGCCGGGAGCAGAACTCAGGTCCTCTGGAAGAGCAGCCTGTGGTCTCCATGGCTGTCATCTCTCCAACCCCATTCTCTTTTGTTTTTTCATTATTTATTTATTTCACTTATTTTTTTTATCTTTTTGAGACAGGGTCTCCCTGTAGCCCCAATTGTCTTGGAACTCACTATATAGACCAAGCTGGCCTTGAACTCTGCCTGCCTCTGCCTCCCGAGTGCTAGGATTAAAGGCCTGCACCACCGCTCTTAGCTCTCTTTTATTTTTAAAGTACAGATACTATACTATTCTTTTATGCATCTCTCTCTCTCTCTCTCTCTCTCTCTCTCTCTCTCTCTCACATACACACACACACACACACACACACACACACACACACACACACACACACAAAACTGTTCCTGTTAAATATTCAGAGGTCAGGATCGTATATCTTGTGTTTAAAGTTAAGACCATTTTGTTTTAGACATATGAGCTTTTGTCCTAGGTCAGATTTTTTTTCTTTTCTTTTTCAAATTTTTTCCAGTTTTATGATTGGGCCAGGATAGACTTTTTAGGTTCTACAAAGCTTGAAAACCCAACCTTTGTCAAAGTAGTGGTGTAATCTTATTTGTTAGGAAGAAAATGTATGCATGAAGACAGAGAAAGGGGCGGTGGTGTAGTAAAGGCTGAGGACCCAAGTTAGAGCTCCTCAACAAAATGGACACACTGAGAGGCCAGGCATGGTAGTGCAGGCCTTTAATTGTAGCACTTGGGAGGCAGAGGCAGGCGGATCTCTGTTAGTTCAAGGTGAGCCTAGTCTATAGAGTGAGCTTCAGGCCAGCTGGGGCTACAGGGAGACCCTGTCTCAAAAAGACTAAAGAAAGGAAGGAAAGGAAGGCAAGAAAGGGAAAGAAGGAAGAAAGAGGAAAGAAAGGAAGGAAGGGAGGGAGGGAGGAAATGGACACACTGAAGGAAGGAAGGAAGGAAGGAAGGAAGGAAGGAAGGAAGGAAGGAAGGAAGGAAGGGAGAGGGAAGGGAGGGAGGGAGGGAGGGAGGGAGAGTGGGAGGGAGGGAGGGAGGGAGGGAATGGACACACTGTGATCCCAGAGCCAGGATAGGACCTCTGAGGCTCGCTAGCCAGCCTTCCCTACTTGGTTATTTTCAGGACGGTGAGTGCCCACGTCTCAATAAGAGTGGGAAGTGCCTGAGGAATGACAAGTGAGGTTGTCCTTTGGCCTCCTGCATGTTCACACTCAGGCCTGCATGTACACACACACACACACACACACACACACACACACACACACACATAGAAACGAAGTTGTATAAGGTTTGGAATCTTCCTAAGAGAACATTAGAAATGAGCCTGCTAATCAACAAGCCATTGTAGCCTGTTGCAGATGGTTAATATTTGTAAACATCTGAAGTTGGGCGTGACACACACACACACACACACACACACACACACACACGCACACACATATATATTTGTAAACATCACGATAAAACACGGCATTTGATGGTGACGATTCTCAGTCATCTTGAGCTGCACTTGCTCCTGACGGCGATGGAGCTAGCTCTGTCATACCTGCCCTCCCTGCCACTTCAGAACTTGTCTCTTTTACTGCTATCTTTCAATGGTTATTTGTAGAAGGAAGTATACAGAAATCTGATAAAATATACAGATTCTCAACTTTGCCTCTTCCTCAGCTGTCAGGTGTACAGCAAAACATTTAGCCTCTCTCTCTTAAGTTTTTCTATCTTTAAAACTGAGTTATGAGGCTGGGCATGGCAGTACACTCCTTTAATCCCATCACTTGGGAGGCAGAGGCTGGCGGATCTCTGTGAGTTCAAGGCCAGCCTGGTCTACAGAGCAAGTTCCAGGACAGCTGGAGCTACAGAGAGACCCTCTCTCAAAACAAACAAACAACGAAACCTGAGTTATGGCTGACACTTAACCTCATGAGGTTACCGTTGTGTGATTGAATGATCTGTTATGTTCAGAGCATTAAGGCTGGCACATAGAAAATTACAACAGCCACCTTAGCTGTGGCTATTAATAAGAAATAAAAATAATCAATAACAGATGTTCTGCAGCCGAATTGCCACCCTTCTAATCGCAGACCTCATTGCTCAGCCCAAATGCCAGCTCTTCCATTAAGCTGTCCCTCTCCACCCATTGGAATTAATTACCCTACTATAGTCTTATTTACTTTTTCCTGTATGTTTATTATAACCCTTAATACTTAATGGATTTTATTATGTACTGTCCTGGAGACTTGGAGCCATTTCTTTACCCATCCTTTTAATCCAGCCTGAGCATAGTCATCATTTTAATTTAAACAGCACAGTGGTGGAGGAGAGGTTGAAAAAAGTGTCACCCAGATGATTGTTTGAACTTGTTTTCATTGTAAGAATAGAGAGGGAATGTGTTATGTGTGTGGAAACCACAATGTTCGTCCCAGAATGCTGCCTGGGTTCTTGCTGTGCATTGGAAAGAGAGCTAGGGTGTCAGTTGTTGCTTTGCACATACTGTAGACTCTGTCTTAGGTCGAATATTGCTTATCCAATTCAGGAAGAAGTTTCCCCAGATGGAAAGCCCTGAATTATTTATGTAGTGTTTATCTCTGAGTTTACTTCCCATCACAACCAATTAAGGCTATTTGGTTTCATTAAAAATAGCATTTTCTCATTTGGGAAAACATTTATCTGAAGGAAATTTAAATTTACCCACTTAGAGGCTCCAAAGCTGGTGATGAGTTAGTTGTACCAACCTTAGCCAAGAAACAGAAAAGGAAACCAGTGTTTTCTCCTTACTGGACTTTGTTTTTCCCTTTTAAAATCTTCAACAGATATAACTGGTAGAATAAAATTTTATGGATTTTTTTTGTCAAGATTTTAGATTTAAATCTCTGAAAATCAGGCTGGAGAGATGGCCTAGCGGTTAAGAGCACCAACCGCTCTTACAGAAGACCCGGGTTCGATCCCCAGCACCCACATGGCGGCTGAGAACCGTCTGTAACTCCAATTCCAGGAGAACTCCAGTTCCAGGGGAATCCGACACCCTCTTCTGACCTCCACGGCATTGCACGACACGGGTGCACAAACCTGCATGCAGAAAGTACATTCATACACATACAGAAGTAAATAAAATTAAAAAAATATTTTAAATATCTGAAAATCAAAATGTCCATTGTCTTGTCTCCAAAGTGTCTGTTTTCTGCACCACAGCAACTGCCCTTACAACTCATGAATGCTCAGGAGCTGGGCAGTGGCTGAAGTCACTCAGTGGCCATCATTAACTTGAATAAGACTTGTTTGGTTTTCCCTCCACAGTTCTGGGTTCTTCCTCCACCAGCTGTGGTGGTATTCTCTTAAACAATGGCATCAAGCTTTGCACTCAGGCAGATGCTGCTTTTGAAATGAGACTGAGTTCCAGTATATGGACACAGAAGAAATGAAGTGATGGGACCAACCAAGACTGGGAAGCCCTTTGTCCTGGATGTCTCAGAACAGTGGGTGGATATGGTCACAGAATCACCAAAAGAGACAGTCCCCTTCCCAGCTTCCTTCCCCTACTCCAACACTCAAGAGTGATGGGCATCCCTTGAATTTCTGGTACTTGTAATCTGAACATGATACTCTCTAACTTCCCCAACTCTAACCAAAAGCCAACAGTAATGTCTGAGGCAAAATGAAATTACAGCATGCCTCTCATTGGCTGCTGATATGTGATGAGATTATCTCTGCATAATCTCTAGGACTTCCTCCTACTCAGGCTTCCAGACACATGTAGATTAACCCAAATAGATTTCTTGGTGTTCTCCCTTCCGTGTTACTATATTGTGTTTTCCGTTGACCCTTTCCTCCTTTATGGAGTGTAGCAGCAGGACATGCTGAAGAAAGGTGAATGCCTTATAGATTGCGTCCTGAATCCATGCCAGACCTCATTAACTTGTGTGTGTGTATGAATGTTTTGTGTGCATATATGTATGTGCGTGATGTGCATGTCTGGTACCTGAGGGTGCTGGAAGAGGTCATTAGTTCTCCTGGAACTGGGGTGACAGATGATTGTTAGCCTCCAAAGATCTGAGTCCAGCAGCTAACCCCCCACCCCCCAATTAGTCAACATTTGCATGCTAGATTAAACCTATTTGGTCCCTTCGATTTAATTTAAAGTCTTACTTGGCTCTCTTCAGCCTGGGGATCTGTCTGTCTCTTACTATTTTGTGCAGGTTTTCTTTGGAAATCTACCCTTCGGAATGCATGCATCACCTGATGCATCACCTGTGATTTGAACTAGTCACAGTCTCCATGCAAAAATCTTTCTGTAATCAAAGCAAGATGCCTGTGGAAAAGCCATCCTTATACTTAGTTGTAGATGCTTATTGTTTAGCCAAATTATTTTGACTCTTTCCTAAATGGAAAGACATTTGAAGCTTGCAGTATGCTTGGAGAAAAAAAAAAAAAGTGCTTGTAACACCCACTAGCCTGTATTGAGCACTTAGCTAACATCTTCCACTTTCTGAGCTAATTATGAACATGATGTCATTTAATTCTCACAAACGTGCTAAGTAGGTGATATTACCCTCTGTACTACAGAGGACGTAAGTGGGGCTTGGAGAGGGTAATTTGTTTTTAAGTACTAGAACCACAAGTGGAACCCAGAATAGAACCTCGTCTTTGCCAGAGTTTCAAGCTTCATTTCCAATTTCAGTATCATTCTGTTTACAACACGCTGCTGCTGGTGTAACCCCTAACACTCTGTCTTGTTGCCTAGTGGTACATTTGCAACTAGCTTTCAGAAGGCAAAGATTATCTGCGTTCATCAGTTTTCATGTCCAAAATCCTGTTCTTTAAATAGTGTCCTCGAATGCCTTCCTCATAGTTCCAGACTTGCATAAAGTTCAGCTTTTATGTAAGCCGCATTCCCCCATTCGGCTGTCACCTTATGTAATAGGTATTTTTCCCTGCCATTGAGTGCTGTGTTGTAGTGCTGACTCCCTTAGATGTAGTTCCTGTCTCATCCTGGAAGCCCTTCATTGCTTGATATAAATCATTCCAGCCGAGCTTTGAGTTAAATGCAATAAGTTTTTCTCATTTTTTTCCTTTAATATCCCCTCCCCCTGTCTTTTAAAAGCACATTCCTGTTTTAGATTTCCATGAATGCAAAAAAGCCTATATAGTTATTTAGCTCTGGTTCGCAGTTAAAGCAGTGGGGTATGTGGCTAATTTCACTCATCTTCTTTTAAATGTGCATTAGTAACTTGATACTCCATTAATTACTATATTTCACATTGGGAAGCTCAACTTTTTTTTTTTTTTTTTTTTAGGCCTGCTGTAAGTAAGACGCTTATCTCTGCAACGGACCTCCAAGTGTTTTGTATTAAATAGAACATGTTAACATAATAACTTTTTAAAATTTTTATTTATTTTCCTATGTGTATGAATGTACTGTCTGCAAAAAAAAAAAAAAAAGAGATTCACATTTTAACAGTAAAGTTGCATGAGGTAAAAAGAAAGTATAACTTTACATTCTTTTTTTTTTTTTTGGAATATGAATACATATCTTCACCCATAAATAGTTAATTAAAAACAATTTGTGTGAATTTACAAGGTGGTAGCAATTCTAGAGACCATTAAGAGATGCACATTATAATAGCACCGTTGCTTTCAGATACAATGAAATATAATGATAAAGTTGCACAGCTTGCCTGCCAACTGGGGATTTGGTGCTAGCATCCACAAGTGAGGGAAACCATTAACCTTGTTTTTTTCTGGAACTGTGTTACTTCACAGCATAATGGCTTCGATTTCCATCCATTTACATGCAGTGTTCATGATGTCATCTTTCTTTACCATTGCATACAACTCCATTGTGTAGATATACCACATCTTTGTTATCCGTCATTCAGTTAAGGGGCATTTGGGTGGTTCCAGCTCTTTGCTATGTTGAAGAGGCTGCAATAAACAGCTGTGCATGTATCTTTGGTAGGATTTTGCATCTTGTGGGTATAAAACCCAGGAGTGGTAATGACTGGGTCAGGTGGTAGGCTCATTAGGGTTCTCCACCCACTGGCTTTCCACAAGTGGTTTGTAACCAGCTTTACATTTCCACCAGCACAGTGGATGAGTGTTTCCCTTTCCCCACACACTCTCCAGCATTTGGTGTCCTTTTGTTTTCTTGATCTTGGCTCATCTTATTTGAGTGAGATGATACCTTAGTGTTGGTTAATTTGCATTTCCTTAATTTATTAATGATGTTGAACACTTTTTAAGATGTTCTCACATCTTTCTTCCTTTAACTGGTTTGAAGTCTCTGTTCATCTCTTACTCCATCTTTCTTGAGTAGGTCATTTGTTTTCTTACTTTTTTTTTTTTTTTTTTAATGTAGTTTATATATTCTGGGTGTTAATGCTCAATCAGATGTATCAGTGGTGAATGTTTCCTCCTAATCTGTGGGTTCCTTTCTCTTCACTTCCCTTGGTTTCTTAGCTGTACAAAAGCTTTTGAGTTTGACGAGGTCCCACTTGTCAGTTGTTGTCCTTATTTCCTGTGAAGCTTCTGTTTGATTTAGAAAAGTCTTTTCCTATGCCTATGTCTGTAGGTTGCTGCCGATTTTTTCTATCCACCTTCAGGGTTTCAGGTTCAGGTTGAGATCTTTGACCACTTGGAGTTTATTTTTGTACAGGGTGAGAGGTAGGGGTTTAATTTTGTTCTTCAGCAAATGGTGATCCAGTTTTGCCAACACCATTTGCTGAAGATGTTAGCTTTCCTCCACTGAGATTTTTTGGCTACTTTTTGAAATATGAGGTGGCTGAAGTTATATGAGCTCAAGTTTGTGTCTTCAATTTCGTTCCATTGGTCAATGGATCTTTTTTTTTGCCAGTACCAGGCTGTTGTTATGACTATAGCCCTGTACTACAGCCTGAAGTTTGGTAAAGTAACACCACCACCCCCCCCCGTATTGCACTTTTCACTCAAGGTTACTTTAGTTGCTACTATTTTGGGGGGCGGTATAAATGAAAAGTCTACAGTGTATCCTTATTTCTCCAAATTTATCTTTGAGCTGACCTCTACATATTGACAAGGTAGAAGAAAACAGGAGTCCTCCTGCCTTCACTGTAGACAACTATAATATCTAGTAGTATTAGCTTTGCCTCTTCAAAGTTTTGGTACATGAAAGCACCTTAGTCATCAACAGCAAGAGGAATTTTTTCCATTAAACTTTTTTTTCTGTCTATCATCATGTTAATTTGCCACCTTTTCACTAGTGCCAGAAATAGTTGTAGTATGAAATTTAAATAAGCGGGGCTGTAGAGATGGCTCAGTGGTTAAGAGCCACCGACTGCTCTTGCAGAGGACCTGGGTTCGATTCCCAGCACCCACATGGTGGCTAAAAACCGTCTTTAACTCCAGTTCCAGGGGAATCCGACACCTCTGACCTCTGCAGCATCGCATGACACGGGTGCACCAACCTACCTGCAGACAGTACACTCACACACATAAAAAATAATAAAAAAAGAAATTTAAATAAGCTACATTATTAGCAGAATATTACTAACTTCACAAAATGTTAGTGTTCTTCGTTTTCCCCTAAAATTTGGCTCCTGAGTCCCTTATGGATTTGCTTTATTCTTAGACTTTATTTGCTCTGTAAAAGGAAATGTATGAGATGAAAAGCATGTTTGGCAGAATACATGAGCTCTGGTGGGGTGGAGGATAGGGTGGGGGAAACGGGTCTAGATTTGATAATCTTGTACAAAATATATATTTTAAAAAAAGTGTGTTTTTCCCCTCTGTAAGAAAAAAAGATGGTGATTTTACATTTATATATTTTTTATATTTATATATATTACACACACATATTATATATATAATATATATGTAATATGTATGTGTATTTATATATGTGTATGACCGGGTGAGCCGCCACTTGGCTTGAGCACTATAGGGATCTGGCTCTCACCATCCCGATGACCTTTGTAATAAGGCCTCGGCGAGCTCATTGATCACCTGTTTGCCAAAGTGAGGTTTCAAACCCTAAGGCCCTCCTTTGAAGTACTGGGCAGAGAATGTGTCACACCTTCTACTGCCAACACACCCTAAGTTTTGTTATCCTGGCATGAGCCGTGAAGGCTCACACCTGGCCTTCCTGCACTCCCCAACCCTGTTCCCACCTCACAAGGTCTGGTGAATAGTAGTATAAAAGGCCCTGACTTTTGCCAATAAAACTGAGTTACTCCCTCAGAATCTCTCCTGGTTTAGTTCACTGACCCTTCTCGGGCTTCCCCCTCCCCCTCCTGGCTCTCCCCTTGAGCCTTGGCAACCATGCTGAGAAATGCAAGGTCTGATTGCAGGAATGGAGAAGAAGCAACAACAACACGTGTATAATTCAAAAATATGTCCAGCAAAAGCACATTACATCCTTTTTTTGGTGTTTTCAAGACAGGGTCTCCCTATAGCCCCAGCTGTCCTGGAACTCACTCTGTAGACCAGGCTGGCCTTGAACTCACAAAGATCCGCCTGCCTCTGCCTCCCAAGTGCTAGGATTAAAGGCGTGCGCCACCACGCCTGGCTATTACATCCTTTTTTAAAGGTGCCAAATTAAGAGAATTTAGAGCTGCCTGCTCTCTGTGGCCTTTTCAAAGGAGACACAATATATGAGTGAATACTTCCTGAACTGAATGAGAGAACAGCAGGAGAAATGACTTTGACACAAATTTGAAGTTGATAACCTTGAATAAGCGTGAGAAGGTGAAGAGCCTAAGTGAATTTTAACTTTAAAAAAAAAACCACATTATTTAAAAATCTCTCATTATAATTCTTTCATATCTTTTAGTTGACACAAAACTGGAGTGATTTGATTCCCTTTGGCTTGATGTCTATATAACCTGAGAAAAATATTTGCTCTTTTAAGGGTTCAGCTTTAGATTATGCATGCTTCTTTGAGCTTTGAAAATCAGTTTTTAGTTGTGGAATTCTCTATTTCCTAGTGAATTGATGAGGTCCTTAGCTCTGTGGTGTACTAGATTGAGGAGAGTTTTGAGTTAGATCTGTACATTTTGTTAGGTAAAAAAAAAGTGTCTTTCCTGTTTCAGATACTTAAATGGCATTGCACAGAGTTTGTTTTGAGTGGTGTTTGCTATCTCATCAAATTCATCTTGACTCAGTAATTTTCAAAGTGATGTATAGGAATTCATTGTCTTGTGCCCATTGTAGTCATTGTGTATCCTGAACAGCTAGAAAAATGGCAAAGTATTCTGGGAGGTCATTTCTTTTCAAACCTGCTTAGGTTTAGAATACAGGGATATGTTCCAGAGAACTTCCATATAGACACTACCTGCCAGGTCACATGGAATTCAGAGAAGAAAATGTAGAAATTGCTGGAGCTGAGGGGATAAATCTGGAAGAAAGCTGAAGGGAGATAAAGTAGTGTTAGGAAGTTGTTTTCATGTGGCTATATAGGATCTCTCATGATTACCGTTTCTCCTAGACTCTGAAAAACACATCAAAATGGTGAGTTAAATGGGGGAAAATATTAGAAATAATTGAATCTGTGAGGAAAATGAACTCAAGGGAGTTTTGAAAGCTTCCAATGGTTTGTAAAATTTAGATGGCTGAGAGTTTTTTGGAGATACCAATTGTACCAAAAAGATTATGTGGGAGAAGAATATCAGTAGGAATTTGATTTGTGTAGAGAGAAATGGGAATGTAGTTTGGAAAGATGCTTGTAAGATAGCCCTGTGACTGCTAAATAAGAAAATTAAGAGATAGGGCATATCAGTGAGTTTTCTCTAGAGGTACAGAACCAATAAAATGACTGTTTAATTATAAGGGATCTATTAGATTGGCTGATATGATCAGAGCCTCCATAGTCCCACAGGGTCTGTGTGCAAGCCAGAGACCCCAGCCCACAAAGCTAGCTGCAAGCCTCATAACAACAGTGCAGGATAGCTTTTGTGTCAACTTGACACACTGGGTAGAGGGAGCCTCCATTGGGGAATTGCCTCCATTGGACGGGCCTGTGGCCATATCTGTGGAGTATTTTCTTGATTATCGAGTGATGTGGGAGGGACCAGCCCACTGTGGGCAGCGCCACCCCTGGTCAGGTTGTCGTGTATTGTATAAGAAAGCAGGCTGAGTGTGGGCCAGGGCAGCGTTCCTCCATGGCCTGTGCTTCAGCTCCTGCCTCCGGGTTCCTCCCCTAAGTTCCTACTTTGGGCTCCCTCAGTAATGAACTCTGACCTGGGAGATGTAAGCTAACTAAACCCTTTTCTCCCCAAGTTGGTATTGGTCAGAATGTTTTGTCACAGTAGTTGAAATCAAACTAGAACAAAGAGCAACCAGCGATGCAGCCCCAGCCTGTGGCTGCTGGTCTCGAAGCTCCTTCCTCAGAATATAAAGGCTGAAAAGCTTGCTTGCTTGCTTGACTCAAGGAGACCTATATTTGCTTTATTGGTTTAGTGGTCAAGCAAGACTCCTCCATCAGCACCAGCTACACCTCATCTGCCTGGAAATACTGTGCAGCAGTGGCAGCCATATGTCTGTATATCCCAAATCTAATTGGCTATTGGCTCTCTCCTTGGAGGAATAACCCACGGCTGATGTCACAAGCTTACATCCTCTAATGGTTAGGAGATGTTATAAACCACACGAAGACCCTGCCATACTTGACAGAAGAAAATGTAGATCATGAATTGACATACCATCCAAACATCTGTGTCTATATCAAAGTAACCTACCATAACAATTAGTACTGTTTAAATACCCATATATCTAATTGTGTGTGCTTCATTAGTAGGATCGAAAGGCTATATATTATACTGTTTAAATACCTAAATATCTAATTGCATGTGCTTCATTAGTAGGATCGAAAGGTTAAGCCTGGACAAGCTGGCAGCCCATGAAAGAAAACAGCCAGAACTGACTAGAGACCAAGACATCAGCTCCAGAGAAAGTAGAGTGTTTTGCTTCTCATCCACCTGTGCCCCTTTTCTAAGCCTAGGGAACAATCTGCGGAAGAGGGGGCGTGGTAGAATGTAAGGGCTTCGATTGGGGTTAATGGTGAAACTACAACAATATAGACTGGACACTCATTTGATCAACTTGATTGAACATACAAGCCCCCCCTTTCAGGATGGTGGGACCCATGAGCTGTGTGGGTTTGGGCACAACTGCTTGCAAATTGGTTTTACATGAAGGATGCTTGTACTCACAAATTATCACCTATTGTTAAAAAAAAATGAAAACAAAACAAAACAAAAAAGCAGAGAAAGATGCAGAAAACTTACGGCAGAATGCACGATCTGCGATGGGTAGGGGTGGGGTCGGGGGGAAGGGAAGGGGATATATGCCTGAACTGAATTGGAAAATGATGTATGAAATACACAAAGCATCAATAAAAATAAATTTAAAAAAAATAAAATAAAGGCTGAAAAGCTGGAGGCCGGATGTCTGCAGGTAATGACAGTAGCAAAATGAGCTCTTGCTTGGGTAGTCCAGCTTGGAGTAGAGCTGGATCCCACTTTCTGGTTTGGTTCTATTTGAACTCCCAGCCTAATGGACAGTGCCATGTACATTCAGGGAGCATTGTCTTCCTCCATTGGCTGATGCACATGTCAGTCATCTTTAGAACCAATCTTAAGGACATACCCACAAGTGTGCTTTACCAAGTTCCTAAATTGTTCTCAGTCCTGTAAGTAGCAGTGATAATTAGCCATCACAGGATCCTTAGCCTGCAGAGTTCTGTTCATATTGTTTTGATTAGGAAATCCAGAATCCATCCTAAGGAAGCTGAAGAAATATTGTGAGCCTGTAGTGGGTTACATTGAACCAATATCAAAGGTGGTATTGGTTTATGAATATGAACATCAGTGATCAGAGATGGGTCTTGGTGGCCTGGCTCCTGTGTCCCCTTGGTTTGCCCTCAGACATTCTCTCTTTTGGGGACTGCCTACCACAGCTCCATTTACGTTCTCTTAGATTCAGATCCAGAGGTACAGTGGGTAGAACACCTGTCGTGCTCTGAAGGCATCTGCGGCAGTTTGCTGAAAACCTCTGCTTTGTCTAAATGGATTCCATTTCCATAACTGTAGCTCAAAGCTCCATTGGAAGCTCTACTTGTAAGGGTCCAGAAGGAATTGTTGCCTGAATAAATTCTGAACTTGGTTAACAGGTCTGGGTGAAGACCCCGAGTGTTCCTTACACAGCACATGAAGTTATCTGGGGACAATCCTGAGGGTCATGCCCCAGGCTTCCTGATTCTCATTGGTCTACTGGCTTTTCCTTTGGGATATTAATTCAATACATAATACTAAGTGTCATCTGTAGCAAGATTCTGAGAGTAACTGGCAAAGTGATTTCATGGTGGACTGGAGGGACAATGTGTCTCAGTGTCCAGAGCCAGGTTCTGTGGGAATTATTTCCCTTGACTGTCCTAGAACTACTGGGTCAGAAAGTCTGGCTTCAGAGCCCAGAGATCTGATCTTTATTATTGTGCCTTTGGGGTAGTGGTGTGCATTCAGATTGAGACTCCACTCTTAAGAAAGAAATACTACAAACAGAAATCATTGTGTTTATAAAACACTTTGTCCATGAATTCTGTCATTCTTGGAAACCAAGTTGGAGCATCTCAGATCTAGGGGCAAAACATATTTGATTTGGAATTACCATATTGGACTATGATAATCCCTGTACCCTACTCTAGAGCTATTCAACTCTCTCCTCTTGGACTTAGGAATCTATATTTTCTTGAAGCTACTCAGCTGAATTGTGACTAATGATAAAATTATTCTCCCACCTATGGTATGCATTGAATCTTAGGACTCAGGGAAAAGTGTATTTGTTAGAATGCTACTTTGATTTTTTTTTCAATTTAAAGAAAGCTTTATTAATATTCAATATATTCTTTGCAGTTGGAACTCTCATGTAGTTTTAGAGCCAGGAGGTCATGTGTATTATTTGATAGGTATTCAATGGAAAGCGTGGGAATAACAAAGTCTATGAGCATCTCCTGCTTTCAGCCTGTTGCAATCAATCGCATTTTATGTATGCCATTATAGCTAAATCTATGTGCTAATATTGTATATGTAACTAAACTACCACTCCCTAAATAGAAAAATGGCTCAATCAGTATGCTTTCTCTCAACCATTCTTCCAGGTAAAAACAGGGAGGATTTCATGAAATCTGATATAACCTGGCCATGAAAATAACAAATTACTCATAGAATTTGAGACATGCTTCAATGTTCCATATGATTAACCTTGAACCTCACCTGAAATATATTCAGTGCATCATTACCAAATTGTAATGTAAATATTAGTATGATAGTTCAAAATAATTTTTTATAGATTTTACCACATCTGATCCTTTGTTTTTGCTTTAGTGTATATTTTGGGTGTAAACATACTGTGCTAGTTCATATATGATATTTACATGTATATTTAATCTATCAGGAAACAACATGAGGGAGAGTGCATGTACATAGAAAAAGCTGAACTAGCTAAGTGCAATTCTGGTAAGTGTAGATGTTTCTGGGAGAGATAGAGAAGGAGAGAATGTGAAGGTAACAGAATGGGAAGGAAGGAAGGCCTCAGCCTTTAATACCCATGGCCACATTCTGCTATGTTTGCTTAGCCTTTCAATTCCTTGTTATTTAATATTAAGAAAAGAAAAGGGAAGATAGGCTTTTAGCTCATTTTTCTTATGCTTCTCTAACCAGACAAAGTTCCAGTGCTGTTAAAAAAAAAATACAGGAAGAGAGAAGGAAGAATAAGCTGTGCTTGATTCAGTGTTAGATTTAAGCCCTTAGGAAAATGACTTCCCACCTGTTTAAATGTTAGTAAGTTGCGTTCTAGCTCTTTGCCACATTCCTTTACATATTTCTTTGTTGTTATGAAAGAAGGAGACACCAGAGTAGCCAGGGCTCAGTTGACACCACACACTAACTTTTAAATGACTTGTCATCAGGTCTAGTCAATCCATTTGCTTTTCCAGTTTCAATACAGTCTGACAAAAGGAATGTGTTAGTGTGCATTCCACTGAGTTTGAGTGGGGGAAAAAAAACATTTTCCCCTAAGGGTACATCAGATTCTTGACAGATATTTGAGTGTCATTTTTCATGGTTTAATATAGACTGTATTCATATTTATAAATGTAATTGCACTCCAAAGGAAATCAGTAATTTGTAAGCGATTATCGGCGTTTTGAACTTCACCACCTTGCCTTTAATATATTTGAAACTTCTCTAGCTGGTGCTTGGTATTCTGTGTGCATAAATTTGTTTGCTGTGAGACAGATAAGCATGGAGTCTGCTTCCCACCTGTGGTGTTCAGGATAAAGGGTGCACAACCAGCCAGAGCCTGCACGCCAGGCAGGATCCTCAGGGAATAGTCTGCACTTTGAGATTTCTTCTCATCTAAGTGTAAGCTAAAATATAGACTCCTCCTTCTCATCACTGCTTTCTCAGGGTCACAAGTCTCAAGCTAGCAGTTAGATGACTTCACTTTCTAACTCTGCATCCCAGCTCTTGCATAATGAGAATGTTCTTTAACTTTCTACTGGGGCATTAACCCTGTAATAGTAAAGTATTCAGATTGGTACTGAGCAGGTTGATAAGCTGTACATATGTGTACACCTGGTAGAACTCCTATCTAGAGCCAGAGATGGCCAGCGTATGGCCCAGCACAAAATCAGAACCTTCCTTAAATCATGATGAAATTTGTTTGTAATTTTGAGATTAAGGCCAGCCTGGTCTGCATAGAGAGTTCTGGCTATGGCTATAGGTAGACCTTGTGTTAACACACACACACACACACACACACACACACTTAAAAAGAAAAGAAACCCACACACATGGGACATGATCATTTGTTTTTGTATGTAGAAATGGATGCAAACATATGAATCCTTATCACGTTTTCCCCTATTTGGAGTCACATTCTACAATCTTAATAAAGCTGGATTATTGCCTCTTCTATCAGCTACATAGCAGCCTCTGAAAGATTATCGAAGATCAGTTAGTATGTACATGGCATGAGACCGTATGCAAATAAATGTAATGAGGAGTTAGGAAGACGGAAATGACAGGTCCCGATGGATGCAGCAGGGAGTCAGTCCTAAGCTTTCCTTGGAAAGTTATATCAGGACAGTGGTGGCCATTTGGACAGGAAAGACTTCCTCTAGCACGTAACCCTGAATTTGAGTTTTGGAATATTGTGCATAGGAATGTTCCCAGTAGAATTACATCTTAAGCTTCGCTGTTTCTGGTTGTTCTGAATTGATACACTCACATCATAAATTGCTGTTGTGGTTAATATTGTAATTAAGTCTCAATTATGTTTCAAGTATTAGCAGAATTGAGCCCACACTTTCACTGCGTTGCAAAATTTAAAGTGGTAATTATTATGGGACTATTATTATAGTATACACATTTTAAAGATAACACCCTACTTACATTGAATTAGAATTACGAATATATTAGGAGATATGGGACTGTACCACAAAGGGAGGTCTAGATTGGTTCAGGTCTGCTAAGGAGTGACACTAAAGTATGTTGGGCTTTTTCGTTTGTTTTGTTTCATTTTCCAGCTGGTCTAGAATTCTCTATGTAGACCAGGCTGGCCTCCATCTCACAGAAATCTTCTTGCCTCTGCCTCTGGAGGGTTGGGGTTAAAGGCCTGGGTCGCCATGCCTGATTCTGTTGGGTTTGTAAGGCAGGCTACTTGCTCTGCTGTATCACAGCTGATTTCTCAGCAATCCTAATCTTAAAAGACTAAGACACACCCAGTACCCTGTGCTGATTTCCCATAGCTGCCCTTTACAAAGCATCACCCAGGATCCAAATGAGAACAGAGGCTAGCCTTGTCTAGTTCTGGAAGCCAACAGTTCAAGTCCAGGATGTCTGACCCACAAGGGATCATTTGAACTTCCACCAAAAGGCAAATGATTCTGATAATGTTTTCATTTACTATTTGGGAAGTGTTTATAATTAAGGCCGAAGTTCTGTTGGGCTTTGGGTCTCAGGGGAAAAATGTGATTACCCTGGTTGCACCTGCAGGACAGTTCCTGAGGTCCATGTTTTATTATTTTATTTTATTTTTATTTATTGTTTTATGGTGAGAAGCCACTGCTATTCCCAGATGGCTACTGGGCTGCTATTGGGAAGTTCTACCTTGGGTCTGTGATCCATTCCATGTTCTTTTTAAGTACTGTTTGGCAAGAGGCAGGAGTCCCTCTTCCTTTTGGAAGAAGTGGCTGTGCTGGGACTGTCACTTCTGTCCAGATGTCTGCATCTTACCCCGTGCTTTTATATATTTATTTTTTAATTATTTCTTAATTTTATGTGTATGAGTGTATTGTCTGCATATATGTAAGTGTACCCATGCCCTGCAGTGCCCGTGTAGGTCAGAAGAGGGTGTTGGATCCCCTGGAACTGGAGTTAAGGACAGTTGTTAGCTGCCATGTAGATGCTGGGAACCAAATCCGGATCCTCTGCAAGAGCAGCCAATGATCTTAACTGCTGAGTCATCTCTCCAGCCCGTAGCTTTTATATCTGTATAGTGTGTTATCTATTGACTCTGACCCTTAGTGTGGTTGTGTATTCTGGCCACAGCTCAAAAGACTGAAAAATGGGGGCTTAGTGGTTGGAAGCACTGGCTGCCCTTGCAGAGGTCCAAGTTCAATTCCTGGCACCCACATGGTAGCTAACAAACATCTATAACTAGCTCTCGGGGATCCAACACTGTGTTCTGACCTTGGTAACTGCATAATGCAGGTGCACTTAAACACAGGCATGTAAAACATTCATTACATGAAATTAAAATAATAAAAAATTTAAAAAGACTGAAAAATGAACTTAGAGCTTTAACTGCAGAGATTATCAACTAATAAAAATAACTCCCAACAGGGTAACCCAGACTAGTTTGTTTTCTGAGAGCCATCATGCCAGTGGCTAGACTTCTACTGGAATAGTTGAAAGAAAAGGAAAGAAGGGTGGAGAGAAATCTCAGTTTGTAAAGAATCTCCCATATAAACATAAGAACCCAGCACCCATGTAGAGGCCAGGTCTGGTGGCATGTGGCTGTCATCTCATCACCAGAGAGGCAGAGACAGTGAATCCCTGCAGTTCCCCTGCCAGCCAGCCTAGCCTGATCATCTACCGAAGGTTTAATGAGAGACCTTGTCTCAAAATACGTGGATAGCTTGTGAGGAGATGCCTTCAGGTGTGTTTAGCCTTCCACCTGACTGTGCACACACATCAACTGCACACACACTTGAGAAGAAAAACAAATCCATCTGTTATATGGTTAACATTCCAGACCAGTGAAACTAAAGAAGAGTCCTAAAATGGCCCTTAAAGCTCTGAAAAACCAGAGAACTTTAAGTTTTCATTCACTCTGTTCCCCCAGACTGGGAAGGAAAAGCAGTGTGTCTGTGAAGTGTATGTAGTTAGACGATGACGTGGAGGCATCTGTGGGCAGGATGTTTTGGACCAGTGAGTTAAAAATACTGAGGTACAGGCACCTGCAGAATAATAACTCACTATCCTGAAGGCCAGGACCTGGGGCCATATTAAGATGGGACACAGGCTTGAATAAAAATATAACCCCTGCCAGAGATCCCACATAAAACCCAGCAATGCATATGTGGATGGATGTGTTTCCTCTTTCGTGCAGTTCTCCATGGAGCTGACTGCATCGCCTGTCTCTGCCCAGTTCAAAAAGCGGGACGGGGAATCACGTTTACCTATCCACAGTTGTCCAGCAACATTAGGTGTCTTTGTTTTTTTGCTATCTGGAAAGACAACCTCACTTAATATTTATAATGTAATGTTTTTAACTGATGGAAAAGAAAACATGAAAACGTCCATAATTTTGAGGCACCATGTGATATTTGGGGCAGATTGTATGTATTGTGTAACAGTAAATTTAATAGTGAGCATGCTGCCTGCTGTGGGCACAGAGCTGGATGTTTGGCTGTTCACTTTAACTGGGTCGGTTCTGTGAGACTAGCCTGTCTGCTTGGCCCTTGGTTTCTTCATGCTCAAGTGGTATTTGCTATGGTTTCTGCCTGCCTTTGTTCTTGGTCTCTACTTCTAGGTGCTATGTGTAGACAGCAGATCCAGCCTGGCTTCATTTGGCTGGCATGACCCTAGTGGGCTGCTGGGAGAGCAGAATGACTTCAGAATGGATATTAGTAACTGTTATGTAGGGCAGAGAAGAATACTGATGAAAACAGGTGTTAAGATGAAAAAGTGAGAGTCAGAAAGCAAGAAAACCGAGCTCAGGGGATGAGTGACAGCTCGCTGAACTTGAGCTAGATCCTCAAACCGAGCTCAGGGGAATGGGTGACAGCTCGCTGAACTTGAGCTGGATCCTCAAGCCAAGAGCTTTTTCTTTCCAAACTGCATCATGATGTCTTCCCCTTCCTGTGAGTGGCCCTCACATTCTAAAGAGATGACTCCACTCCAAATGGCTCTGCAGTATGTAACTCTCCTGATGGAGGGCTGTTTCCAGGAGTCAGATCTGCTGAGAGGAACATAGCCTACAGATGAGATTTTCATCCATGGACATAGTGTGTGTTGATTACATCCATCCCTACTCCCTGCCCTTAAACTGCACATTGACCAGTCATGGGTGTCTGTGTTAATCATCTCTTGCAAAAAGAAGCTTCTCTGAGGAAGAATAGGAGCTGCACTAATCTTTGGGTATGAAAATAAGTATTTAGGGAGCAGTCTAATACTGTGTCTATTTAGCATAATAATAGTAGGTCATCCCCATTCTCTGTAGCCTGCCTAGCCACAGGTTCTTGGCCAAGTTAATGATACCAAGGCTGAGTTACTTCTTTTGGAGCAGGCCTTAAATCTAAGCAGAAAGTAGGTGGTTAATCCCCTTACAGTTCTGCCACTATTGTACCAGCGAGTATGTCTTTACTTTAGCTGCCAGGGGTCATGGCTGAGTGAGAGTATTAATTTTTTTTGCCCTGCCAGGAGTGAGCATAGTGCCTTCTAGCACTATGGAAATATAAAAGGCCTAGATGCCCATCCTCTAGATGTGTAATGAAAATGTGGTACCTAAACACAATGGAATATTATTGTTTTTTCTTTTTTATTGTTATTAAACTATTTCTATACATCATTTCTCAATCGAATTTAGAATCATTTCCCTTTCCATGCCTCCCACCCCACCTGAGTTCTTGTACTCTGCCATACATATCTTGCATCTTTTTCCGAGTCTTTCCAGAGTTGTTTTTTTTTTTTTTTCCAAAGCAGAGGCTTATTGTTTTGGGGAGAGCTTCACTATTTCAGTCTCCCCCCACCCCGTTCTTTTGTTGTTGTTGTTCTCTCCAATTTGTATTGCTTTTATATATATATATATATATATACTGTATTAGTCACTTTTCTGTTGCTGTGATAAAGCACCATGACCAAGGAACTTATAAAAGGAAGAGTTTATTTGAGCTTACAATTGATCCGTCCAGGGAATCAGAGTCCATTGTGGTGGGAGGCATGGTGGCTGGATCTGGAGCAGCAAGCTGAGGGTCACATCTCACAGGGGCACAGGAAGCAGAGAGAGAGCAACTGTAGACCACGAGGCTTGCCAAACTCACTAAGCCTGCCCCCAGTGACACACTTCCTCCAGCACGGCCACACCCCCCAAGACCTCCAAGAACAGTGCCACCAACTGGAGACAAATGTCTGAATACCTAGAGCCTATGGGGGACACTCATTCAAACCACCACATATACACACACACATAAATATACATAAATATCTACACACATACACATATCACCTGAGTTGGAGGTCTTCCTTCCTTCCTTCCTTTCTTTCTTTCTTTCTTTTTTTTTTTTTTTTTTTTTTGTCTAAAAGATGTCATGTTTTCCCCAAGGAAGTGCTTGAAGGTTCCACCTTGGCAAGCCCCAACAACCATCAATCCTGCCCTGTGCTCTACACTGGGGTCCCTCCCCACCATGGACACCCAAATGAGGTCCAGCAAGCATGTGTCCTGTCTTGATCTTCCTGCACTGGCCTCCATGACACAGCCTGGGTAGTCCAACAATGGCAGTCTACATTCTGAAGAGGTTGAAATCCCAGTAGCCACTCAGTCCACAAGCTGGGTATCTCAGTAGTCCCCATCTGGTATTGAAGGTTTAGAGGATTCTTGGAGAGACCTGCATCTTCAGTCCATATTGGAGGGTTAAAAGGCTGTGCCTTGGGGCTGGAGAGATGGCTCAGCGGTTAAGAGCACCAATTGGTCTTGCAGAGGACTCGGGTTTGGTTCCCAGCACCCACATGGTGGCTGAGAGCCATCTTTCACTCCAGTTCCAGGGGAACCCGACGCCCTCTTCTGACCTCCAAGGCATTGCATGACACAGGTGCACCACCCTACATGCAGACAGTACACTCACACATAAAAAATAATAAATTAAATTAAAAAAAATATATAAAAGCTGTGTCTTATGTCTTCGAAGAATGGCAAAAGCAGTGGCAGCCACAGAGTAGATGCACTTGCCAGTAAAAATTGAAGACAGGCAAAACAACTGTGCTCTCTTTTTTTCTCTTTTTGTCTATTTACTAAGATCTCAAGTTTTATATCTGAAGCACAGTTTCTCAGACCTTACTGATTATTTATTTTTGGTTATACTTTCCTTTTTTTTTTTTTTTTTTTTTTTTTTTTTTTTTTTTTTTTTTTTTTTTATTTTTTTTTGA